>JALPQI010004335.1:0-94022 GCA_025490895.1 Thaumatotibia leucotreta | reverse complement strand
TTTTTTTTATTTCTAAGGGTAGTTATTATTTCTTTTTACGTTACTTGTACCATTCGCAATTATTATTTTATTCATTTAACCCATTTTAGACTAGCGGTACCATACGGGACCACTTTTTTGTGAGTTTAAAATTTGCAACTTTTTCTAACTTATGACGCTTTAAACGATATTTCATTGATTAGATATTATTAATAAGGACACGGTGCTACTTATAACGTTCCAGAATTATACCCTATTGACCGAAGTTGGGTGTGATAGAAGGTTAAACTTAGTGCATTCCAAATTTTCGAAGAAAGTTGGACACGCGGTTGAAGTTTTTTCTAATATTTTATTTACTGATGAACACATTATCAATATTATTGAAAAACCATGTAGTGTAACGATATTGCTTTAAATAAATTATTCAAAATAACCCTGGTAAGTATAAATATTATAAATATTGTTCGTTAAAATTACTGGTACCAAATGGGATCGCTAGCCGTTCCCTGTGCGTTATTATTTTATTGTATAAAATATTTTAAGTTATTTAGTGCACATTGAGCATGCTAATTTAACATTAATTAAATATATTAATTGTGTCTTTATTATATAAACGTATTTTTTCGTATTTATAGAATTTTTGAAGCAATTTATGTACTTTAAATTATAAGGCTAAATGGTCATTTTGAAACACTATCAAAATTTGAGCCTTAAATTGTGCTTTTAGATCCCGCCATAGCTTCCCATGAAGACTCTGACAAAAATATGCTTAATTATTCATAAATAATCCGAATTGCAGACAATGAGACTCAGGAATTTATATTATAAAATTCAGTGGTCATGTAGACATATCATGAAACCATAACTGAAACGATATTTTTTTTAAATAGGGTATCCCAGTTGATATGACTTACTTTTTAATGCAAAATATAGATAAAGATTTATTAAATAAATGATATTAAACATTTAATAAGTACATAATGATTCCATTGGTAATTTCCAATGTTTACCTATGTAAGAGCCTAGCGGTCCCATATGGTACCAGCATTTTTTTCAAAAACCGAAGGTCACACAATTTTTTTAGTATATAAATATCGTTAAAGATACGACTAAAATCAACATATTAAAAAATTACAAAAATCGGAGACCTCAAAAAAACTCAGTCTATAATGGGTTAATATTTGTCAAATCACAAATAGTTTAATAAATAAATATAATGTACTTGTAATACGAGGGTAAAATTTAAACACAATAAAAATAACCAAAGTGGTCCATTCTAAAAAAAGTTAGTATTTTTTCTTTTATACTAAAAAACTGAAACGTTCAGATTTTTATGAGCATAATTCTTCAAGTATCGACTCACATAATTGCTCACTCCAACAAATTATGCGTGAAACCGTTTACACCGACCACAAAGAGAGGTTATGTTAATTGCTTGCGTTTTCAGTAATTAGTGATCTAACTGATTCATAAGTGGATTATAAGTAAGATAAATGGACGTCAAATTGTGAAATAGTAAATCAAATCAAAATCATTTTATTTGCAGTAAAACATACTAATATGCATGCAAATATAGTTGTACATTAAGTCTGGCATGACATTACTTATTGGTAGTGCCAATGCCAAACTAATAATTTCGCTATTAAACTGAAAAAAGTAATAAATAAATAATAAATGTGATAATGTCATTGCAGATAATCATAATAATAAAATAAGGAGAAATACAATGGCAAAATGTCAATCAATAACCTAGTCCAAAATTCTAGCATAGTTTTCGTCAATAGAGTAAATAGGACTTACTAATAAAATATTCTTTAAATTTTTTATCAAATATTCTTAGGTCCTGGCATTCCTTTATGTGGCTATTTAATTTATTATAAACTCTTATAAAGAAAAAAAGCATCCGTAGCCTAGCCAGAAGTCCTACGAGGTGGTCAGACCAGATTTCTGAGGAAATGGACTTATCAGTCAGTGCTACACTTCATCAAGCAACGGACTGTAACCTATGAAGACAACTGATTGACGCAGTCATAAAGGTGCGTTCAAACTAAAAGAGCATTCGCTGTTCTAACCTTCCACTCTACGAAATTCGATCGGTACACAAAACGTGATTGGTTGATTTCGTAGAACGGGCGCTAGAACAGCGAATGCTCTTTTGGTTTAAACGCACCTTAAGGAGTCACGATCCTCACACAACACATCATCAGCCTGTGATAGTCCACTGCTGGACGTAGGCCTCTCCTATTAACTGTGCGTATAGACGCATTAGGAGGTAAATGCCGCTGGGCAAGCGGATTGGCGATCGCAGTAATGTGTCCACTATGACGGCGCTGCTGCCCATCATCAATATTTTATCAAATAGCGGTCAGTGACACTTCAATCCCTTAGTCGACTCTTACGACACCCGCAGGAGGAGTTGGGGTGGTGACAAATGTATTCTTACTGCCGTCACCACACGGCATCCTCAGCAGTGAGGAAACGATTGAAGAGAGAGAGAGAGAGGTGTACCTAAGCGTAAAGTAGCATGATTTTTTCATTTTGATGTAATCCTTTAGTGTGGGGTATCGTTGAATAAGTCTTCAAAAAAGAATAAAGGTCTAAATTAAATTTTTCTTAAATGTATGTTTTCGGAAATAACCGCTGCAGAATAAAACATTCATGGGTCCAAAAAATATGAAAAATAACATGAATATTGAGATTATAGAATACTTTAGAATAAAACTATGTATTTCGAATATGATTGGCCTAGTCGTTTTTGAGTAACTACGGAATCCTACACTGAGCATGGCCCGACATGCTCTTGGCCGGTTTTATTCTATATTTTTCCTAATTAGCAAAGAATACAGTAAAAACCCGATACAAAGAAATTATAATTTTATTTGTTTTTGGATAAAACAAAATGCGCTTTTGAAACTTTAAAAGCTTTATTAGGCTTTATTTTTACAATAAAAGTAGAAAATACAATCGCGAGACGTGTCGCCGGTTCGGATCGAGAAAGAAGAGAGAGAGTTGCCATATGCAAATAATAGGCAACTGCAAAATATGTTGCTACTTAAAAAATACATATTAAGCCAAGCTTACACTCTATATGTTTTGTATTAAACATAGTTGGGGCAGCCAATGCTGAGTAAAGATAAAGATTGGACCCGTCAATAAACATATATAACGTGCAAGTGACGTCATTAAACTATATAATAGGTAAAGGACATAACTTATTTATAGCTCTACGAAATATCTTATTATTCATCTTAACGTCAGCTACTCTTACAAATCCGTCCCTACCAGGGAACGTTTTTACTATACGAGCCATCGGCCAATTTAACGGAGAGGTGTTTATATCCTTAACAATTACCAAGTCACCTTCCTTTAAATTGGTTTGCTGGTATTTCCATTTGGGGCGGCTCTGTAGTTGAGTTAAATAAGTTTGAGACCAAGTTTTCCAGAAGTCTTGCTTAAGCTTTGTGCACATTTTCCAAAATGGAACGCGATTTACAGAAGTTTCAGTGAGATCAATCTCAGGATAACTTGTCAAGGCTGCGCCACAAATGAAATGTCCAGGAGTTATGTAATCACACTCATTAGCAATACTAGAAAGTATAGGTCTACTATTCAAGATACCTTCTATCTCTATGATTACAGTGTTGAGTTGTTCATAGGTCAAACACACATTACCTACTATTCTTTTGAAATGGTATTTAACACTTTTTACGCCACTTTCCCATATACCTCCAAATGTTGGAGAGTAACTCGGTATCCAATTGAATGTAATGTATCTTTCTGAACAATATTTGTTTACAGAGTCTCTACAATCCTTGGAAGTAAATAGTTCGTATAAGCCATTTAATGTATTACAAGCACCTTTGAAGGTTTTTGCATTGTCACAATATATATTTGTGGGCATGCCACGACGAGCAATAAATCGTTTAAGACATGCTAAGAAAGTTTCAGTTGTGAGATCAGAAACAAGTTCTAAGTGTATAGCTTTTACAGCAAAGCACACAAAAAGTGCGATGTAACCTTTTGTAATAATGGGCTTTCTAATGCGAGACACTTTCACGTTAAATGGACCGCAAAAATCAATTCCTACATGCTGAAAGGGTCTGCTCTGTGTGATTCTTTCTTTAGGAAGATCACCCATCAACTGCTTTGCTGCTTCAGCTTTCATTCGTATGCATTTTATACAGCTATGCAGCACCTTTTTTACTTCTCGTATTCCATTCACAAGATGATATCTTTGGGATAGAGAACCTAATACCAGTCTCGCACCTGCATGCATTAGTCTTAAATGCTCTTGTTCTATTATAAGTTTGGTAATGAAAGAGCTTTTTGGAAGTATAGATGGATGCCGCTTGTCATAAGACAGGTTTTCAGCATTTTGAAGCCTTCCTACGGCCCTAATTACTCTGTTTTTATCAAGAAACGCTAATTGGTCACTAATTGTGACAGGTTTATTTTTGGAAAGTAAAAGCAATTCTTTACTAAAATGTTCCGTTTGTGTACAACGTACAATTTTCATCATAGAGTCACGCAATTCTTTAGCTGTTAAGTTAGTGCTTGTTATCTTATTGTCTTTATTCAAGCAGTTATTATAAAATCTGTAAATAAAACCTACAACTTTTTGTAGTTTATTTATGTTAGAGTATTTCCGTAACAAGTCTAGAGGTTCTACATTTGTGATATGGCACAATATTCCCTCTACATCATCAGAAATTGCACTTGATGAATCACTATTCGACTCTATATGCACCTTGACCTTGTCAATATTAAATTCTAAGTTTTTGTGAGTATAGTTTACATCACAAAGATAACGCGGGCCATGCCACCAGAGATCACAATCTTGTAGCTTGTGAGGTTCAATTCCTCTTGATAATAAGTCAGCAGGATTTTCTTTTGACCTAACATACAACCATTGTGACTTTTCAGTTAGCTCTACAATTTTACTGACTCTATTTTTTACATATACAGTACTTTTTACTGCATCTGCTTTGATCCACCACAAAACTATTTGAGAATCACTATAAAGATAAATGTTATGAGGAACTCTATCTTTCAAAGTCTTACTCACTCTACTTGCCAATTGCGCTAAAAGTAGAGCAGCAGAAAGCTCCAATTGAGGAATGGTGTGAGATTTGCTTATTGGCGACACACGAGATTTGGAGCATAATAAGTTCACGTGAACGGAGCCATCACTAATAAAAACTCTTAGGTAGAGACAGCTTCCAAAAGCTTTAAGAGATGCATCGGCATATCCTACCAGCTCTACACGAGATACAAATTTAAAATTCACACATCTATTTATTTTAAGTTGACCCATTTGCTCTAGATTGTTTAAAAACTTAGACCAGTATATAAACTGTTCATTTGGGATTGTAGAGTCCCAATCTTTACGCAAAGAGCTATGGAGTTCTTGCATGAATAGTTTGGCCACTACTATTATTGGACCAATTAAACCAAGTGGGTCAAACATTCTACCTATGAAGCTAAGAATTTTTCTTTTTGTGTTAGGTATTGCTGTCCCACTTATTGCAGGACAACAGAATGTTAATTTGTCAGTGCTTATTTCAAGTGTGAGACCTAAAGTTTTCACAGTGTCATTTTGGGCTATTTCTACACTATCAATTTGTCGGTGCTCAACTGGTATATCATTTAAAAGTGTAGCATGATTCGAGCACCATTTATGCAATGAGAAGCTACCTAATTTTAGAAGCTCTACAATTTGGATTTTCAGCTCTAGAAGTGTCTCTACATTATCAGCACCAGTGAGAACATCATCAACAAATGTATTATTATAAATAGCCTGAGCGGCCAAAGGAAACTGATCTTTATGCATATTTGCTAGCTCATTTAGCGTTCTCGTTGCTAAAAATGTGCTCGATTTTAAACCGTAAGTGACAGTTTGAAGCTGCAAACAGCTGATGGGGTCTTTGGGTGACTCACGCCATAAAATGTTTTGAAGTCCGCGTTGATGTTCATTTATAAAAACATTGCGAAACATCTTTTGAATATCACATGTTAAAATAAATGGGTAAGTCCTAAATAAAATTAGAATGTCAAAGAGCTCACTCTGTACTACAGGCCCGTTCAGCATGACTTGGTTCAGCGATGTCCCATTTCTAGATCTCATCGAACCATCAAAGACAACACGATGATGTGAGGTTTTACTCGAAGGATTGAATACGCAGTGATGTCCTAAAAAAAAATACAGGACCATCCAAATTATAAGATTCAATATCAACTATCTTTGCATGCCCTAATTCCAAATACAGATCAATAAACTGTTTATATTGCTCAAACAGCAAAGGATCTTTTTGAAACCTTTTTTCTAACATTATGAATCTATTATAGGCAACAGAAAATGAGTCACCTAGTTTTAAGTCTTCCATAGGGAAGGCTAATGGCATATCGACATAGAATCGGTTGTCTTTTACTGATACAGAATTCCGAAATATTTCTTCAGCCTTTATAAATTCATTATTTACATGTATTTTCTCTTCAGGAAGTTTTTCAGAAAGCCAGAATTGCTCCATTAGATTTTCTAACTTTTCACCATCATATACATTATTAACTAAATTTGTTACAATATTACATGTAGTACCTTCTTCTGGAATACTTCCTCCAACAATATATCCTAACATGGTATTCTGGAATATAGGCCCATTTTCAGTTTTTATGCAACCCTACAGATGATGTTGGCTGCTGAACATCATCAATATTTATCCTGGGGTTGTCCACATTCACATTGCGCTCCTCATGCAGCAATGTGTTGTGGCCCTGTTTACACATTTTACATTTAAAACTAAACTTACATTTTCCATCATGGTTATTAAGGCATACATTACACATGTGTTTTTCATTGATATACAATTTCCTCTGCGCAACGGGTAACATTTTAAATATGGGACAGTTATAGATCTGATGGTCTGGTTTATCACAATACCTACAGGGCGGCAACGTTTTCGATACCACATTTGTAACCTTAGGTATTGATTTGTGGGTACCTTCATAGCAAGCACCTTTGTTGTTGAAATGTTTGTTAGTACCATCATAGTAGGTACTAAATTTATTTGGTTGACTATCTTCGAGCGCTATAGCACGCTTTTCTAAATATTCAATAAAACCAGCTATAGTAGGCATGGTGTCTGAATCTCGGTCTAACTGATAAGCCCGATTTGTGATTTGATCTAGTTTGCGAGTCAAAATGGATATTAAAAGCATGTCCCATTTATCAACGGGTTCACCCAAATTTTTTAAGGCATGCAGTTGTTGATTTATTTGGGATACAAATGTTCGTATGGAAAACGCTGTCCCCTTTTGCATAGTAGGAATATCTAACATTATACCTATATGATTTGCCACTAATCTAGCTTTATTGTCATACCTCTTTTTTAGTAATTCTGTGGCCTCTTTATAAGATTCATTTATCAATGGCAAGTTTACAATGACTGCCAATGCATCCTCCAGTAAGTATTTCCTAAGATAAAAAAGCTTTTGCACATCAGACAGTGACGTGTTTCGGTCAATTACTGCAGTGAATAAATCGAAAAAGGGCTTAAACTTTGTGAAGTCCTTTCCATCAAAAAATGGTATTTCTATTGTCGGCAATTTACAAGAGGATGCACTCTGGCACTCAGAAGCGACTTTTACAGTTAATATTTTAAGAGAACTATTAATCTTGGCTAATATAGAATAGTATTTTTCTTCAATAATTCCCACCTGTTCAGAGTCTTCTTCATCAATACTTAATATGTCCATTTGCACCTTTTCATATTCTTTTAATGTTGAAATAAGTTTTTCTTTGCGCGCTTCTAATATATCGGCACTCGCGGCCCCGAAGGACACGGGATCATTGACAAAGTTGTCTATTCTTGTTATTGTTCCTTTACATTGTGAACGCACAACACGTAACCTTTTTAACTTTTCCATTTCGGTAGACATTTAATAATATGATAAACTGCACTAGCACTTTTTAAACGTTGCCACAAGAGTGTTATTTTACTGTTTATTTCTTCTTTGCTTGAGTATTATTATGACAGTATGTCATCTGTCACAGATGACAGGAACGTCAAACAACCGGTGCGAACTCCGCAAGATGGCTGCGGATCGCACAAACTTCACTGCCTATCAAAAAATAAAAAATGGCGGTGGTCGTAAAACTCGACTTAACCGGTTACTTGCGGTTTTTGATGATGCTCTCTCCTCCAATCCGTATATGATTTTGGTTCTGTTATAGACAGAACCAAGTTACAGGCCCATAGCGCCAATCGAGGCACCAACTCGTAGTTACTAGCCGGTATAGACGGCCAGTTGCCCGGCACACGCTCGAACAGATTTCTTGAAACTTCGTTGACTGATTCACTATTATCACTATACTCGAAGGACCACTTGCGCATGGATAAAACAAAATGCGCTTTTCAAACTTTAAAAGCTTTATTAGGCTTTATTTTTACAATAAAAGTAGAAAATACAATCGCGAGACGTGTCGCCGGTTCGGATCGAGAAAGAAGAGAGAGAGTTGCCATATGCAAATAATAGGCAACTGCAAAATATGTTGCTACTTAAAAAATACATATTAAGCCAAGCTTACACTCTATATGTTTTGTATTAAACAGTTTTTTATTTCTTGATTCCATGAATTCGGATACCGTGACTGGTGGCAGTTATTATTTTAAATGATGTTGTACTGTTTAATATTTTATTATAGTAATTAAACAGTTATTAAAATATGTGAGTAACATGTCAATTTAAAAATAACTAGTGACTTTATTATACGTTTGTATAAAATCGTCGGTGCCGTGTGGTGACGGCAGTAAGAATACTTTTGTCACCATCCGAACTCTTCCCGCGGGTATCGTAAGAGTCGACTAAAGGATTGAAGTGTCGCTGACCATTCTTTGATAGAGAATCGATGACGGGCAGCAGCGTCATCATAGTGGACACATTACTGCGATCGCCAATCCGCTTGCTCAGCATGGTGATTATAGGCATTTACCTCCTAATGCGTCTATAATCTATACGCATAGATAATAGGAGAGGCCTTCGTCCAGCTGAAGCAGGCTGATAATAATATGATGTCATGTATAAAATCCTAAGAAATGTCAGGTTGTTATCAAAATAGTGTTACTATAATAACAAGCTATTAATAAATTATAATGAAGCTTGAAATAAAACTATGAAAACGGATAAACTCGCGTATATTAACTAACTTTAACTTCATTCCGACGTTTCGAACACTTTACAGGGTTCATGGTCTGCGGAATGAAGTTAAAAGTTAGTTAATATACACGAGTTTATCCGTTTTTATAGTTTTATTTCATGTGTAATCCTCGCGGTAACCGAAGAAAATATTATATGAAGCTATTAATGAAGATTTTTTATTAGGGAGTACACTATGTACCCTAAACAAGAAAAATAAGGGTCCCTTTTGTACCCTTTTGGAGGCGAGTGGCAAAAAATTAAAATTTAGTGCGGCACGTGCTATGAATCTCCTTTTCGCACGTGTATCGTGCGAGGCGTTTTTTTCTATTTGGGTTCCGTAAAACGGAACCCTTATTGATTCGTCATGTCCGTCTGTCCGTCTGTCACAGCCGATTTACTCGGAAACTATAAAGGCTACAGTAACGAAATTTGGTAAGGATATGTGTTGTATAAACCGCTACAGGATTATGATACTAAATTGTAAAAAAAACCATTGGGGTGGGGGCCCTCCATACATGTAACTGAGGGATAGAAAAAATTTTTTAGTTGTATATAAGCGTGTGGGGCATTAATAGAAAGGTCTTTGAAAATTATATAAAGGTTTATAAATCTCATTTTTATTTAAGCAAATCGTTTTCGAGATATCAGCTCTCGAAGTCTGAAAAATGTGTCCCTCTATTTTTTAAACTACGCGACATAAAATAAAAAAAAAAAAAATGTTATGCACATAAATAAACTCTATCAATGATTTTTGGTTTGATTTAATTATGTCCTATAGTTTTTGAGGTAGGTTGATTTAACTGTATTTTTTTAAATAATAAATTGATAATGGTACGGAACCCTTCGCGCGCGAGTCCGACTCGCACTTGGCCGGTTTTTTATCCCGATATTTCCGAAATATCGGGTGCTCAATCATTTAAATTTACATGGTAACTATCCCGTTTCAAGTCATACTAATTCACAAATAAAATACACTGATGTGAGAACAAATTATCTAGACTAAAATTAAATACTAGTAATGTAAATGACCATGGTAGCTTACAAACTAAAATATCACAATTGTTTTTGTATGAAAAGCGCTTCACCATGAATTAATATAATAACATTAATAGGTAACTCTCGATGTGTTGCATTGCACCTTAAACTTTCACGTCTCCAACTTTTCAATCGAAAAGTTAAAACCAAAGCTAAATTTCTTATAATCATTTTTATCAATTAATCAGATTAACTCATGAATAATCGTAAAGTTCACGGTAATTTGACGAGTGAGCGAGTAAATTTGAAATAATAGTCCATTGCCAGGCTTTATAGCTCGGTGGGTTTGGGGCCACGCCATGAGAGGCAGCGGGAGCGACTTACAATTCTGTAAATCGCTATATGCTCTTGCCAACTTGCTTTGGGTAAAACTTCCGTTTTATAGAAGTCGCGAAAAACAAAGGATTCAAATTAAAATGTGTTTAATTTACAATTTACGCCATTTGATACTGCAAAATTTATGTATTAATATAATCAACTTTTCTAATACATAATCCTTAACCACAAAATACAAAAAAAGAGCTAAATTATAGATATTTCTTTGAACTGTTTGTTTACATTTTTCGCAATTTCTATTTAAAAAAAAACACTATAGTAAGTAATCAATATAAAGCTATCGCCATATATGGCTATGCCTATATGAGCGTATGATTGAATTGAAATGGTCATTTATGTTACGGGTAAATGCCATGGAAATAAATGTAAACTTGATAATGAATTATTACGTTGGGATGGTATTTGTCACAGTGCCGAAATATTGGATATACATTTCATAAAATTTACATATTGTTACCTATTTTTTATGGTATTATATTTATAATGTAGATAACTATATTTAACTAATTCCCAAAGAACATACATTATAAGTCACAAACAATACCAAAAGTACTAGTCAAATAACCCGCCCCGTGTCATCCCTGTCGCAAACCTACTACTACTACTACTTTCCTATTTCAAATCATACTAACACTGTAGCTTCCAGGAGCTATTTCCTTAACCTTCGATATTCAGAAATCCGTCTTTTGACTGGCTCCCTGGGGGCCGGCGGGTACTGAAAGCTGAAACTTTTCCGTTAGATGTTATGTAAATTTATAAATTTGCAATTAATTTTGTTTTTATTCGTAAATAATTTTTTAGCATTCCTTTTTACTGAAAATGTTATTTTTCTCGTAAGTAAATACTATTAAAATAACAATGATGTCATTACTCCATAGGTATTAAATTAACTAGACATGATGACAATATAATCACATAAACCACAATTAGAAAATATAAAAACGTCTAGACTTATTGCGTGCCCAATGGCTATTTATTTCATGTTCTGAATAATTTAATATTGTTATTAGTTCTATTAACAATTCTAATAATATTCTAATATTCAATTTACTCTTGAGCTGTCAGTGTCTGCAAAAAAAAAAAGAAAATTATAGTCCGTTCTTTTAGGATTAATAGGTTAACCGATCAAATACAAAACCACTTGGATCTATTACTGAACGATCTGACTTTACTACTTTATAATTAGTTCCATCATCAACGGGCTGGAGTTATTTGTGGGTAGATTTTGTTTATATTTACCTAAAAAACAGACTATATGTATTACTTTTAAATAATTTTATAATATCAATCGAAATCAAAACAGTTATAGTAGGGTGTCTTTCCACCAGATATGCTAAGTCTATAATATCTACGAATCACAGCTACGCATCAGATAATATGCGTCATAGATGTGCTACATTCTGAGAATGTGATTGGTGAATACCAAACGTATCTACATAGCATAGTGGTGGATAGGCCCTCGTTCTATATCAAATCCCATTTTCTTTTAAATGGTTTAAACGCTTATGACTTGTGCCACACTATTCTTCTTAATAAGTGATTATTTCGGTACCAGAATCGAAAGAAAAATGCAGTGTTAATTGGTTTGTCATTAATTAAGGATTTATTTACTATACAGCGTGTTAACGTTATATGGGTAGTATATTTTATCTGGTTAACGTACAGTTTTCGCGGTTATTGAATACATTGATAACTAATTAAAAACTGAAACTTCTTGCACTTGTTTCAGGTAGCTTTTTATTTTTTTTATCGTACGTTATATTATAAAAAGTAAAAAAGCCATTTTTTGTAGATAAATGGGTTGCGGATATGAGTAGTTTTTTAGTACAGATGGTGCCTTTTTTAGGCTCTAGTGCGAGAAGTGGGTCATTTTACGTCAGGTCCAAAACTTCGGAGGGCCATCTGTACTAAAAAAACGTCGTACGAGACACGTGCAAAAACGAAATTCGTAACTCGTGTCGATTTAAAACACTCCCTATCGGCCGTGTTTTAAAACATCGCCACTCGTTTCAAATTTCATGTTTTTCGCACTTGTGTCGTAATGTACTATTGTAGTAAAGATGGTGCCTTTTTTACGCGCTAGTGCAAAAAGTGGGTCATTTTACGTCAGGTCCAAAACTTCGGAGGGCCATCTGTACCTACTAAAAAACGCCGTACGAGACACACGTGCAAAAAGGAATTTCGTAACTCGTGTCGATTAAAAACATCGCCACTCGTTTCGAATTTCATGTTTTTCGCACTTGTACCGTAATGTACTATTTTATGCAAGACGTTTCTTTATGTATTGCGTTATGAAATAGATGTAGATATAAAAATGTTAGTACACTGGATGCGGGTGGGTTCAGTAGTGGACGTCTTTTGACTAATATGATGATGATGAACAATATAACATTTTATAGCAAAAGGGAATTAGTATAGTGACAAAAATTTGGCCAAATCATAACGTTTCATTACAAGTAATTACTAGTGTAAGATGTCCTAAGATATTTATGTATTTATTATTAATGATATAACCACCTCATAAATATGTTTCACACGTGGTCAAAAATCACAAATAGTATGCAAATATGTTTGTATTTTAACACTCACAGACTTTTTTAAGATTTTTATTACGATACCGAAATCATTATTAAAAAAACTTGTAGATTTTCTAGTAATTACCTGTTTTTATGTTATTGACTTTTATTATAGCTTTAAATAAATACAATTATGATTCGACACGAGTGGCGATATTCATAATCGCCTCACAAACCTAAAACGCCATATTCTATTTTTGTCTTTATCTGTCTCTTCGGCTTCAGTGTGTGTAAGAAAGGGAGATTGTTTAAAAAGCATATTAAATTTATGAACAAGAATAATTATATGTGCTTAGCGATAGTTTACAGGGTTTGTGGTTTTTCATACTTATAATATTATTGTAAACCACAAAGGTATAATAATTCCAAGATCAAAGTCACGGACCATATATTTTTATCGGCATATTAACATACATCTATCCATGTGAGGTTAAAATCGACGGTAAGGTTAACAATACGGGTAGCTTTATTACCATCAGAGTACAGTTCAATGCATAAATGCGCATTTCTCAAAAAATATGTATGTTTGGATGACGTCAGTATTCAGTATTTAGTATATTTTATTGCTTTCACAGGTAAGGAAACCCTGTAGGGCACTGCAACACAAAATACAATTCATAAACTAAGTTACCTAACTTAAATAACCCAGTCATCAAATAAGCCGATAGATGTTCACTGCTGGACATCGCCAAAGATTTCCACAATGACCGGTCCTGCGCTACCCGCATCAAGCGGACTCCTGCGACCTTCACCAGGTCATCAGTCTACCTTGTGGGGGGCGAAATCTCATAAAATGAACAAAGTTCTAGTATTTTTTTAAAGAATTTTGCCGCTCTGTTTTAGAGCTCAATCTTCAGTTCGGCAACCGGTTTCTAGAAGTAATCCATTACAAAATCAATAAACTTCCAAATACACTAAAATTACGATATATGTTCAGTACCTACGAATCTGACAGCTGTTCGGACCTCAGGCCTACGTAGCGACGCCTGGTGGTAGAAAAAATATCGAAAACCCTCATTCCGGAATGCCGGTGAGGACATCTCTGCGTATTATCTATTTGATCTTCATCATCATCATATCAGCCGAAAGACGTCCACTGCAGAACATAGGCCTCTCCCAAAGATTGCCACAATGACCGGTCCAGTGCCACCCGCATCCAGCGGACTCCTACGACCTTCACCAGACCTATTTGATATTAATCATTGTCAATTACTATGTATTTAAGTATCTATATGTGTGTCTAACTTATATTATCATTGATCAGTACCCATACCGCAAGTCTTAGCTTACCTGTCTAAAACTGTCCCATGATATTTATCTATTTTATAAGATGAAAAACTGAAAACATAAGTATTGCGCAACTTTTCCTAGAACTGACTGTACATTCTTTGACTAATGTATGGGTAATTATTATAATTAAGTATTGTTGACAAGGATTATTTAGATTTATTACTGACAAATGACATGTTTAGGTTATTTGTAATCGAGACCATACAATCGGCATTGGAATAATTTTATGTATGATAACAAAGCAACGGTTTTATGCCTACACTAGGTATAAACACACACATGCCGTGTGGTGACGGCAGTAAGAATACATTTGTCACCACCCCAACTCCTCCTGCGGGTGTCGTAAGAGTCGACTAAGGGATTGAAGTGTCACTGACCATTTTACAAGATTGATGATGGGCAGCAGCGTCATCATAGTGGACACATTACTGCGATCGCCAATCCGCTTGCCCAGCGTGGCGATTATGGGTATTTACCTCCTAATGCGTCTATACGCATAGTTAATAGGAGAGGCCTACGTCCAGCAGTGGACAAACATAGGCTGATGATGATGATGATGAGGTATAAACAAATGTACAAGAAGCAGAACATTCTCAAAATTGCGAGAATATACTTCAAAATTTCCGAGAATTTTCGTGAGAATTTAAGAGTCAGTTCTCATTGAGGATGTTTCCATGAGAACTTTTAAGAATGTGTTATAAATATAAATAATTATTTAAAATCGTAAATAAGTAAACAAGGCAGTAATAGTACATTGTGCATCAAGGGAGGCAAGTACGGAATTACTAACGAGATTGTTAGAAGCCCGACGCCGTTAGGCGGAGGGCTTTTATGACTCGAGTTAGTATTCCGCTTACCTACCGTGATGCATATAATGTTTTTCATCACACCTGCCGACAAAAAAATAAGTTTTAAGACATAATATATTTTCATCACACTTGCTGTCTAAGTGCGCCATTGCTTGTATGCGTAGCGGGAGTAATAGAAAAGTGAAATTCCCTAGGGAGTAATAGAAATGTCTGTACGTCATAGAATAATATTTTGTCTTAAAACTTATTTTTTTGTCCGCAAGTGTGATGAAAAACATTGTATGCATCACGGTGGGTAAGTGGAATACTCACTCGAGTCATTAAAAGCCTTCTAACACTCTCGTTAGTAATTCCGTACTTACCTCCCTTGATGCACAATGTACTATAAATGACGTACTGACATTTGTATTTCTCCCTAGGGAATATCACTTTTCTATTACTCCCTCTACTTAGACAGCAAGTGTGATGAAAATATAACTCACAAGGCAAGTATCTAGTACGGTCTTGGCTTTATTAGATTATTTGTTAATTTAGATTTCTGAGAACATTCTCTATGCAAGTTTCGCAACTTATGAAGTTTCTCCTAAATACAATGCTACCTACACATCATCAGCCTATAGCAGTCAACTGCTAGATATAGGCCTCTCCTATTAACTATGTTTATGTACGCATTAGGAGGTAATGCTACGAACAAATATAACATGGAAGCCGCACGCCATATTAAATTGCCTTTCAAAAACGGTCCTGAATTTTAGTTGACAAGTGTCACCCCCTCTTCAATGCATCACGATAATAAACAATATCAACCTATAAAAACTTAAACCGCCATTTATAAACAGTTGCGATTGGTCTGTCAAAGTTTTGATTGGCTATATTCTAAAACAGTAGTCAAAGATGTTGCGCCGAAACATGCGCGGTGTTAAGAAAAGCGCTATGTCCTGCCCATCTTGGCACAATTGAACAATTGTGTTCGGGGGCATTTTTGAGCTGGCATTAGACGTCCATGTTATATAATTATGGTCGCAGAGGTAATGTTTACAATCGCCACGATGGGCAAGCGGGTTGGCGATCACGGAAGTGTCCACTACGATCATGCTGCCCAGCGTCAATAATGTATAAATGAATCGCCAATCATATCCATGCATTACAAGTACCTACTGAATATTATTGACACAATTTGGTTTTAGTTTGATTTTGAGATCAAAAACGAATATACAAAATTCATTGTGTAGAAAATATACTACTTATCTCAAAATCCTCAATGCAAACCGCGAATGTCAATAAAGGCCTAAGGGTGGATTTAGATCAAACGAGCATTCGCTCATTCTATCCCCCACTCTACGAAATTCGTTCGTTACACGTTGATTTCGTAGAGTGGGGGATGGAATGAGCGAATGCTCGTTTGGTCTAAGTCCACCTTAATATTATTATTATCAACCGCAAACCAATAAGCGGATTACTTAGAAACGATTACACTTGCATCGTAACAGTGTTCCTCGTGTATGCAAAACTGCAGTTTTTTCGTTGCAGCCGGTTACATCATGCGTGAATGCCAAGGTAGCCATTACAATAGATTAGCATTGCATTTGGCGAATACTTTGATTGACATTGAGTTCTGACACAAATCGTATTTATGTATGTAGTACATACATTACTAGTCATCGTTATCAATATGCCTAGATATCTTTCTAGCAGGAACGAGGGATTGATAAAATGGAACTTCTATATAACTGGTTATCGATGAGTTCACCCTATTTTCATAAAGATGCAAACATCGTAAATTCCGCTAACAAAGAAATATAGGATCCATCTAGGCTTTGTATTTAGATATCTAATACTTCGTATTAATTATTGTCTACGGCGTTAGAGCATTTTTTATTCGTCTTTGTTCTTTTGATGGGTATTAATTAGAAGGAATAAAAAAATGATGCGGCATTTTGAATATGATTTGCATTCTTGTAATTTATCTCTAAGTTACGGCGCATTATTTATCTATTAAATTTATTTATCGATTACTACAAAACTTATCGATAAAACCTGCCAGAAAAATATCGAGGTGTAGTTATCAATGTGCGGTATTGATGGCAAAGTATGGTGACAGGTAATTTATCAATTATTAATATTTCACAAGTCATGGTAATTTTAAGTATAATGATTAATAACATATTTACACATATTTTTATCACTTACCTACTCAAATCATAATGATTATTCGATTAAAATGTATTCATTTTAATACTTAGACCATTCAAAAGAGTTTGTTGCTATCCAACTTGAATAAAGAATCATTTGACTTTGATAAGTTGTTACGAGACGAAGTTGTTTAGTTAGGAGATGATTAAGAATAAGGGAGTAAGAGTTTAATATCGGACCTAGACTTTCCGAAACATGTAAAGAAATACGAGTACCTGAATATACCATGATATTATACTTAAATTACATGTCTGTTGCACATTTTAATAATACCTTTGAATAATCATTATTATCATTAACTTGGTCGTTTCATGTAATACCAAGTTTAATATATAAAACAGGTAAGTTAATGATAATTAAAAGATATTAATAAGTAAGGTAAAACTTTACTCAACCACATATTTTGATACCTACAAATAATAGGTACTCGTACCTACTTAAAGTATAATAACCTGAAAATAAAGAATATTATAGACTTATCCTTACGAATAACAAAAAGTACTTGTCTCTTTAACTCAGCCGGTACAAGTTTAGAGGTTCGGACTCGTAATACAAAATCTATGAATGCAATATTACTCGCTATTAAAAATAATAGCGAGCGCTGTTTGGGCGGTTACCAAAACAACCTATCAACAATATTTACACCTTTCTCTTCATGTCACATAGTCTTGGGACATCCGGTGTATCCGTCTGTAAAATAGGCCATACATTTTTTAGTAGTGACAATTTTATTCTCAATTTCTTTATGGTCATTAAGTTTTCTTTATCACGCGTTATGATTATGATGCCCATCGGCAGTAATGGATTTTTATTAGTACATTGTACATCAAGGGAGGTAAGTACGGAATTACTAACGAGAGTGTTAGAAGCCCGACGCCGTTAGGCGGAGAGCTGTTATGACTCGAGTTAGTATTCCGCTTACCTACCGTGATGCATACAATGTTTTTCATCACACTTGCCAACCAAAAAATAAGACATAATGTTATTAAATGGCGTACTGACATTTCTATTACTCCCTAGGGAATTTCATTTTTCTATTATTCTCGCTACGCGCGCAAGCAATGGCGCGCTTAGACAGCAAGTGTGATGAAAACAAGATTACGTCGCAGTAGGAATTGTTGCAATAAACATGATGTAATTGAAGAACCGGGGCAGCATAACTCACCTGCGGCCCTACCGCGAATATCGAAATTCGTAAATTTCGAGGATTTGTCTCTCTCACTCTAATGACGCCTTCGTTTGAGAGACAGAGAAAAATCCTCGAAATTTCCGAATTTCGATTTTCGCGGTAGTAGGCCAGGTCCTTTGTCACTCTCGTGTTCGCGTTTAAGTTATCCCAAATTTTTTGAAATGATTTAGACCGTCTTACAACAGTTTTGTGGAAATACAGGGTGTAAGTCTAATATACGGGCGAAGCTCTTGACGGGTGTTAGTTTACGGCATAATAAGTACATTCAAATAACTCTTACTTAAAATTAGAGCAACAAAATTTTCCATACAAAATAATTCAGCGCGCAATGTAGAGTTACGTAGAATACGCGAGTTAAACACTAGTTGACAGCTAATTTCAAAAGCAGATGACATAACTGCCATATCAACAAAAACAAATGTTCGTACCTACATTGCTGCTCCGATAATTTAAAAAAAAATCTGTAGGGTCATAAGAGTAACTTTAAAAAAACCTTGTACCTAATCCATGATTACACTAATGAATCCCATGCCTGGTTTAATTGATCGCCAGTATTAGATTTACACACTGTATATTTTTATATCCTACTTTCCCACACAGGTGTGATGAAAAACATAGTGTGTGCCACCGACGGTACAAGAATTATGAACTCGTATGAAGTAAGGCTTCTCAGCCTCCGTAGCCTAGTTGGTAGTGACCCTGCCTACGAAGCTGGAGGTTCCGGGCTCGAATCCCGGCGAGGGCATTATTTGTGTATTTATTTATCACAAATATTTGTTCCTTGGTCATGGCTATCTATGTATTTAACTATACGTGTCTTATCTATTATATATATCGTCGCCTGGTATCCACAGCACAAACCTTAATTGAGCTTACCGTGAGATTAAGTCGATTTGTGTAAGATGTCCCAAGATATTTATTTATTATTATTATTATAAAAGGCTTTACTTTTTTCGACGTGAGCTTTGCTTACACACTTGTCCAGAATTTCTTATTTGGGCATTTTCACTTCTAGGGACACTCAATTAGCTTAACTCTCACAAAAAAGTTAACTTCGATGTCAGCTTTGTAACGACAATTAAGCATTAAATATTAACAAATACATTTTTTATCATTTAATCCAGAAAGAATACGCGTATATGCAATATAAAAACACTAATAAAGTGGATTTACGTAAATATTTCAGGCTTAGGTAATTGTCGTTACAAAACTGACATTGAAGTTAACGTTTTTTGAGAATTAAGCTAATTGGGTGTCCCTAGAAGTGAAAATGCCCGTAAGATGTCCCAAGATATTTATTTATTTATTATTATAAAAAGGCTTTACTTTATTCGACGTGAGCTTTACTCACACACTCGTCCAGAATTTCTTATTTACCGCCCTTAATACACAATGTACTACAGTGGCAATGGTAACGGATCAGCCAAAATGCAGATGAGTGACGTCACCCCGGGTGGGCGTGGCGCGGGCGGTGGGCGGGGCCGGTCGTTGACCCGCGCGGCTCATTTGCAATTCTATGTTGTATGAAGATTGCTCGATGTAGGATACCTATAGTTAAAGTGTGTTGTTAAGATGCGTTTAAACCAGAAGAGCATTCGCTGTTCTAGCGCCCGTTCTACGAAATCAACCAATCACGTTTTGTGTAACGATTTCGTAGAGTGGGAGGTTAGAACAGCGAATGCTCTTTTAGTTTAAACGCACCTTAAAGGTGCCTTCCCCACCTTTAAGGTGCGTTCAAACTAAAAGAGCATTCGCTGTTCTAACCTCCCACTCTACGAAATTCGATCGGTAAACAAAACGTGATTGGTTGATTTCGTAGAACGGGCGCTAGAACAGCGAAGTTTTTTTGGTTTAAACGCACCTTTAGGATGTGTTTAGACATGATCTGTACTGATCAGAAGAAAATATGAGCCACTGAGATTGTTTATCTCTTTATTTTCAAAATTGTATAGTTGAATTATCGAGAAGATGGAATTGCATTTGTAGTGGTGTTACTAAAGCTACACTTTTAAAGTGAACCTTGTATCTTTACAATTAGGTTTACTATTAGTCGAATAATGCCAATACACGAGTCGATAAAACACACACAATAGCACACAATACATTGTAAATACGCGATGCCATTACATATGCAATTCCATCTTCTCGATAATTCAACTATACAATAGGCATGATGACTGGCAAGTCAAATCAGCATCTTTTTTCGAACTGTCAAAACGATCACCACTATGGAATTCTATATGAAATACTCAAAAGTAAAGTCATGTTTGAGTACTGCCAAATGACCTACTCTTTTAAGTTCTTTTCAATTTATTAAATAGAAGTTCTGTACAAAAATAATTTTTTCGTGTATTATGTCATGCATAATGTTAAATAATTTATTTTAACTACAGTCATGATCCCAATTTATATACAAAAATTAAATCTAACCGAGCAATTCTCAAAAATTCTCGGTACAGTGCCATAAGGGCCAATCTTAGATAAAGGTTAGGTTAGTTGCGTCCACAGACAACATAACCTCGTTTCGTCAGTCTGCGTACCCTAATTGGTAGTGACCCTGCCTACGAAGCTATAGGTTCCGGGTTCGAATCCCGGCGAGGGCATTCTTTGTGTAATTATTTATGTATATCACACCAATGTACTACGAAGCTGGAGGTTCCGGGATCGAATTCCGGCGAGAGCATTATTTGTGTATTTAGGTATTTATTACAAATGCTTGTTCCCTGGTCATGGCTCTCTATGTATTTAAGTATCTATATTTATCTATCTATTATATTTCGTCGCTTGGTACCCACATCACAAGCCTTAATTGAGCTTACCGTGGGACTAAGTCGATTTGTGTAAGATGTCCCAAGATATTTATTTTATTTTATCATTGGTATTAAATAAATAACTATCTTGGGATATTTTACACAAATCAACCTAGTCCGACGGTACGATCAATTGAGGTTTGTGATGTGGGTACCAGGAGACGATACATATAATAGATACATAGGTACATATAGATACTTAAATACATAGACAGCCACGACCAAGGAACAAATATTTGTGATAAATAAATACACAAATAATGCCCCCGCCGGGATTCGAACCCGGAACTTCCAGCTTCGTAGGCAGGGCTACGCAGGCAGGGATCTAGACTACGGAGGCCGACAAATCACACTTCGAATGCGAACCGGCAGTGACAACTATTTTAACTTATCTACAGCATTATGAAAAAAAAAACTGATTTGTATTGTATAGCTACCTTTAAAGGTGCATTCAGACTAAACGAGCATTCGCTATTCTAACCCCCTACTGTACGAAATTCAATCGCTACACAAAACTTGATTCGTTAATTTCGTAGAGTGGGGGATAGAATAGCGAATCCTCGTTTGGTCCGAATGCACCTTTAGACAGAAAATGTGTTTTTAACTTTTTATATTTATTTAACATTATTTTGTTGCAACTTTAGAATGATTAACTAACCTGAGACAGAAACATATTTAAATATTTCACGTACGTATTACTCACGTGGTGTGACGGCAATAAGAATACATTTGTCACCACCCCAACTCCTCCTGCGGGTGTCGTAAGAATCGACTAAGGGATTGAAGTGTCACTGACCATTATTTGATAAAAGATTGATGATGGGCAGCAGCGTCATCATAGTGGACACATTACTGCGATCGCCAATCCGCTTGCCCAGCGTGGCGATTATGGGTAATTACATCCTAATGCGTTTATACGCATAGTTAATGGGAGAGGCCTACGTCCAGCAGTGGACTATCATAGGCTGATGATAATGATGATTACTCACGTAATTTAAGTCGATAATTGCTCGATAAACCCATGATGAGGATCCTCTAAATGGATCGAAACATGTCGAGAAATTATAGACTTAAATTACGCGAGTAACCCGTTCGCTAAACATTTAACTTTTGTTGCTGTATCAAAACGATTTCATTGTTTATATAGTGATCTTTATCAACGTGCGGTATTGGTGGCAAAGTATGGTTGACAGAAAAATCAAATATTAAGTATTTTATCGATTATTACAATTTCAGAAATTATAGTCATTTTGATTATAATTATAATAATTAATTACCTACGCATATTTTATCACTTATTCAAATTTCACAGATTTATCCATTAAACAACTATAATGTATTAAACAGATTCGGCTGTCAAACGTTAACGTCAAATTGAAAAATCCATTTTATAACACTGATCTTACTCCACTTGAAATTGTTACTTGAATATTGATTTTTTAAATAAAAACTTCGCAAAATATCATTTAAAGTACTATCATGTGTCATAAATTAATGACATTACATTTTTTTCTTTTAAAGTAGGATATAGTTTGTATGTATCCTAAGGAGAGTACTATTTTTACTGAGAGTACGAGTAATAGAATAAAATAACGTTTTCACATTTGTTACTTTTTCTGTCGACCATAGCCATTGCCACGGAAAAGTGCACTTTGATAACGATGACTTTATATAGCATAAAGCATAGTAAAATGTATCTAAACTACTGTTTTCTTTATTTTCAGATGCTGAGGAGACACATAAAGAAACACACAAGCCTATGAAAAAGTTTTAAATTAGTGCAATATTAAATCTAGGTGTTATAATATTTTTTGTAAACAAGTTATTGGAGCTATGCTACCAATTTTTAATTCTCATTTTTATTCAACATGAGAAACTCACAATTAATATTTATTTAAATTATATTCCCCCCTATTTCAATTTAAAATGTTCAATAAATTATGATGAACATCCAAACAGAAATATTTTGAACTGTGGACATGAACTTTGAGCAATGAAATAAAAAAGTGAAGTGAAAAAGTGAACTTGGAACATAATGAAGTGAAAAAGTGAACTGGACATAATGAAGTGAACTGAACGAAGTGAAAAAGTGAACTGAACAACGAAGAACATGTTAGGACGTGTCAGATAAAAGATGTATATATGAGTGAGTGTCGCGACTGGGATATGTACACCACGTGGTACAGCCGGGGGGAGGGGATGCACCACCAGATGGGCATGTACCACCATGGGCCGCCAATGATTAAGACTGAAGCTGGGGTGAATAGCGACTGCATGATGGCGGTCGATTACGCCCCACCTATTAAGGTAGGACTTTTTTTTATGAAAACCTTTTATGAGACATCAGTCAATTATGAGTGAAACTCACTGACTAATGTCTCATTTATTCACTCTGTATTGTCCATTTATGTATACTAATTATTGTTTTAACTTCACTAATCCAGATATGCCCATTGGGTCGATTTTGACCCAGAAATTCTATTGTACCGTAAACTGGGGTTACATTGATCAATTTTAAAGTTTAAACTTCAATATCTTCTAAAAACAGGCGTAAAAAAATCCAAAAATAAAATAGTAACATTAACTTTTTGTTATCTTTCTCGGTAAAACAATTTGAAACGCTACTTTAAAAATGTATGAAGATAGAAAAATAAAACGTTGCGATCAAAGTTAAACTGACATTGGAGTTACTTTGATACCTCATGTTTTTTTGAGTGTAATTGAATGTAAACCCTTACAGGAGTACTTTCTCCTAAGGAAATAAATAAATCCATTCGCATTATCAAAAGTTACAATAATTTACGTTGTTTTGGGGTTATTTTGATCAAATATTTGTGATCAAAGTAACCCCGAAATATAAAAAAAACACTTCAGTATTCAACTTTATTAAAAACAAAAATCAAACATTAAAGAGAGAAGAATCCTTATAAAATAAACAGTCAAATGGATAGACATACCATAACCAACTATACGTAAGATTCTAATCAATGTGACCCCATGTAGGTGATCAAAGACACCCCATTGAATAAAAACAATTGTTATAAGTACTTAGTTTGAATTGAAGACCCCGAAAACGTTATATTTGTATACCTAAACATACTTCTGACAAGTTAATTGTGATTAAGAACCCTTTACCTCACTACCCTTATTGTTAGTTAACAAGTAATTTTACACACAAAAATAGCAAAAAGTATACATAAATATAAATACGTGATTCGCTATTTGAACGGCCGTACTATCTTAATGTGTGTCTAAACAATGATTAAGGACAACTATCGTTCTTTCCAGACTAAAAAAATATAAACGGATGCGTTTGGTAACGAGAGATATTCGCAATTATAAAATAAAAGAAGTTTTTATCAATGTAACCCCAAAGTTCAAAGTAACCCCAGTTTACAGTATTCATCGTATGGTCCAGCCCAAATACTAGTTCTGGGCATATATGGGCTAACAGCTAGTAACTGAATGCCTAGGGCATTTGTGTACGAAGCTGGAGGTTCCGGGTTCGAATAGGCATTATTTGTGTATTTATTTATCATAAATATTTGTTCCTTGGTCGTAGCTGTCTATGTATTTAAGTATATTTTGGAAGGCATTTTCTTTTTAAAGGTAAATTGTTTAAAGGTAAATTTAAGTAACTATAATTTTAGTTTGTAATGAATTTTATCTTAATCTTATATGTTAATCTTGTCTATTATCAATAAAAATGTATGCTTAGCACTAGGGCACTTTTACACCAGGAATGACAAGAGGGGTAGGGGGAAATGAGTAATTTATTTTTTATTTAATTGTGTATTTTGTGATAGGTTTGTCTTAACTGTATTTTTTACCCTATAAAATAAATACTACGTCTATGCTTAGTATCTATATGTATTTATCAGTTATATATATCGTCTCTTGGTATTGTTATTCAAGTATCCCTCATAATTATTACAATACTCACATCACAAGCCTTAATTGAGCTTACCGTGGGACCAGGTCGATTTGTGTAAGATGTCCCAAGATATTTATTCATTGTTTTTTTTTTTTATGTGACGAAGGTAGACAACTGAGCTCTCAGCCCACCTGATGGACTGAACTGAGGCCCATGGACATAGTGACCAAAAAATCGCCTATGCGCTGCCTACCCTCAGGACTTAAATGGATTGCCTCTATGCCAGTAATTACACCAGCTATCTGACCCCCAAACTGAAACACAGTACTAACTATTTAGCGGCAGGTTAACGGGTAAGATGGTGGTAGCTATCCGGGCGGACCCTGCACGAGGTCCTACCACCAGCTAAATTTATTTATTAGAATTTATTTTGTCACAAGCCTTATGAGCTTACCGTGGAACTAGATCAATTTTCGTAAAAATGTCCCATGATATTTGTATTGAAGACACTTTCGATGAGTAAGCAATACAACGGATCGTTTTGAAACAATTATAACTTATTATCACCTGTCAATGACTGAAACAGGAAAACAGGTGATTACGATTGTATACTATCATTTGCATTTGATTACAATAATTGACTTAGTGATTGATAGCAGTTCCGGGTGGGATATACTCTTACCCAGCCGCTAAGTATTGTTAAGTTAGGAGACGTTTAAGAGTCTTTTTTTTATAGCCTATTTGGTGTCCCACTGCTGGGCAAAAGCCTCCCCTCTCTTCCTCCAATCGTCCCTATCTGTTGTATTAGATATTAAGTGGGGCAACATTGCGAAGAAAAACTGGTCTCTTGGTACAATAACCGAAGTGTTAGTTCCAGGTGTAACTTAAATAGTGGAAGTAGACGGATTAACATGGAAACGACATGTCAATCAACTACTTGAATGTGGCCAAAACGTGTAATATGTAAGTAGTTAGAATAAGTTCAAAATTCAAGTTTGTAAAGGGGGGAAAGTGTTGTATTAGATATTAAATGGGGCAACATTGCGGTGACCCGCCATTTTGATACTCTGTCAGATCTGTGTCTTGTCTATGATAATAAACGTCGGTGCATATATATAATCTTGGTGTATTAATTAATTACATTCAAGCTATTATAGAAATACAACACTATCCATGGCCAGTTCCCTCCACCTCACGTCGTACGCGTCCATGTCGTCCCGCCATCTCAATGTTTAAGAGTCTACCGATGAAAAATCTTCAAGCAAACTTACATTGTTTTCTGTTGCCAGTGCAATTTCAATATTCACTATACAAGATCTTCCGGACCCATCAATCAAATCGTCATAAAATAAAATATTTGCAAGCATTTTTTTTTTCCGCTACATGTTTGCACATTCTGCAGAAGCGATCAATATTTCTGGTGAATCTCCAAGTTTTTTCTTATGGTGCCCTTGCTTTGAGCTCAATGGTCTATGAGGAGAACTGTCATACATTATGTGGATTTTCTACGGGTCTTTGACCAATTCGGTAATACTTCGGTATTTTTTCTTTATGTGACATCTAACTTTTAAACAATTTTATCATTCAATGACACTTCGTTTTAGTCAGCAACGTTGGTTCATCAGATATTATAGTCGATAATGTCAATGTGCTCTAGTTATTGACTCATAATCAACACTTTTTTTGCTAACCCAAAATCATTTTAAAAGGTGTCATTCCAAGAAACCGCCAACTTTAAAAGATAATTAAGTGATACCTCTCGCACAAACAATTTTAATCAATTCGTCATAAACCGAGATTGCTTCTTTACAATGGCGCCCGAAAAAAACTTTAAAATCTCGAGTGCAACGTAAAATTCATTGACTATCAATCTAGGTACGGTTATCAAACAGCGTCCCGTGCTGGCCATTAACAAAAGCAAAAAAAAGTAAAAAAAAAACCTGTTTGGTTTATTCTCGAGCTGTCACGCACGATCGCCCGTTTCTCTATGGTTTGGCAGCGCGCGGCTTTTTTCTTTTTTTTTTTCAATCTGCTTCCTTGGATGCTGTGATCACGTTTATGGTACGTGGGTAATCATCTAGTTAACTTTTGATCCACCTGCTCATTCATGGATTGGGTGAATGGGTGGCGGAAGTGGATTCGGTTTGGGTATCTGGCTACTGACCCACAGACTGCAGGTTGTTTGGTTTGTTGTTTTAATGTCCCCATAGATGTCGTTGTTACTTGCGGAAAACTGACTGATAAATGTAATTAATAAATAATGCGCAGTAACGGAGATAAACTCCAAGAATGCAAATACTCGTAATATTCAAAACGACACATTATTTTTCTCGTACCTTGTATTTTGTGCCCATTAAAAGAACAAAGTCTAATAAGAAACACTCTAACGCTATAGGCAATAATTCATATGAAGTATTAGATACTTATTTAAAAATAAAGCGTAGATGGCTCCTGTATTTCTTGGTTACCTGGCCCCTATACCACAAAACTTTACAAGCGTACAATTCTACAAAATTGTCAAGTTTTTGTATGGGAATTTATACAATTTTGTAGAATTGTACGCTTGTAAAGTTTTGTGGTATAGGCCACTGATTGTACGAAGTTAGCATCTTTATGAGAATAGGGTGTACGCATCGATAACAGTTATGGTCAATCTCTCGTTCCTGCTAGAAAAAATATAATATTATCATATTATATCATATTATATTATTCTAGCAGGAACGAGTCTACTCCTGTATTTCTTGGTTACCTGGCCCCTTGTTTTGTTTTGTGGTATAGGGGCCAGGTAACCAAGAAATACAGGAGCCATCTACGCTTTATTTTTAAATAAGTATCTAATACGGCGGCTGTCGTAACAGTCGACTAAGGGATTTAAGTGTCACTGACCATTCATTTATTGGACTTCGATGATTCAGTATAAGTGTACTGCTATGCTATTCTCTTATTCACACATTCGACGCTGCGTTCGTCAACGAGCTCGACGTCGAGACAGCCTTGTCTAAAATCCTAGCTGTTTAATTTGACATTAGGAATCGAGGCTGTGAGCGATGTTGTGGGCGAGTTAGTCGCTGTTTTTCGTTACAGAATACGAAGTTCGTACATTAACCGTCAAACTCTCGACGTAGTGTAGTTCCAGTTCACGCCGCATTCGTCGCCGAGCGCTAGTGTCGTTTAAAGTACATTAGTGAATACAATTTTTAGGCTCGACGCTGCCGCAGCGCTGACACAGCGCTGACAGCAAGGCGGTTTTCTTAGTGAATAACACTGCTGCAGTGTTTGAAAGTATGCAGTAGCACACTTATGCAGTAGTGGACATACTTCTGCATAACCAATAATCGCCTCGCTTGCCCAGCGTGCCGATTATGGGCATTATTCAATTTCCTAATGCGACCGTAGGCATAGATAATAGGAGGGGCATATGTCCAGCAGTGGATTGAGATAGGTTGGCGATGCAAAATTTTGAAGGCATAATATAGCCACATAATTATTTGTATTCATTGTTTCATTTCTATTTATCGTAGATGTAAAGTTTCAGTAACTTATATTTGATATTATTGTTGATTGTCTAAGATCATTTTTTCATTAGGATCTGAAATTAAATGCCAATCGCAACTTACTGTGACCTTTCCCTTAGTCTGAATGGGACCAATCAATCGTTTATTGCCAGAATAGAGTAATTACGAATCAATTATACACAATGGAGTTACAAAAACTCAATTCCTTTTCACTAATGAAACTTTGACTTCACATATAATTGTAATATAATTATTTAATTGCCGTTCTTTGTTTAAAACGGGTTAACCATCCCTATAAATATATTGTAAAGTTATTTTCGAATGCCTTCATACAATGTAAGAGTCAATGCGCGGGCGCCGCTTTAAAACTCCGCATCCTGTGTCATTCTGTTTTTCATTCACAATGCACATACTGAGACATTTTCTTGATTTTTCTGATTTTATGGTCAATAAACGAGCTTTTTTTGTATTACCTGTCTCGATATTGTGTCTCGTACATTTCGTCACCACCCAAATTGTTCCCACGTGTTGTAAGATTCTACTAAGGTATTGAAAAGTGTCTATTTATTTATTTAGCTACTCACTCACTCACTCACTCGTCACTTAACATTCATTTATTGAAGATTGATTTGATTGATTGGGTAGCAGAGTCATCATAAAAAAACATATCTTGGAACATTTTACACAAAACGACCCAGTCCCACAGTACAAGACTACCAAGCGACGATACATATGATAGATAATGAAATGAAATTGTTTATTTCGAAAAATGTATCCATATTATATGTCAGTAAAACTTATTGTAACTTTTGAAAATTATGTTAGTGGAAAGTATTAATACACACGATCAAGGAACAAGTATTTGCGATAAATAAATACACAAATAATGCCCTCGCCGGGATTTTAACCCGGAACCTTCAGATCGTAGGCAGGGTCACTACCAACTAGGCTACGGAGGCTGACAAAGTGGACATACTACTGCTATCGTCAGTCTGCTTGCCCAGCGTGGCGATCATGGGTATTTATTTATGTGCCGTTAATATTTATGCCCCGAGGTATGGTATAACCTTAAAAGGTGAGTATTTACTCGTATTTTATGCATAATAATAGTATCTGAAAACAGACTCTTGGAAACTGAAAAATCAAATGTATTTATTTCTGGCAACCGAGTATTTGCCAGGAAAAGTGCTTTTTGATGACGATCATTTTGTACCGTATAGCGTATCCTGCCTTTCCGCAGAATTTGATTGCCGGATATCTGCCAACCAACATTTCGCAGATGAGATTATCATACCAACATTTACCAAAATCGTTATTTGCCAAATTTCATTTGACCGAATTTCCATGTGCCAATGGTGCATTCCACGAAAAAGTCTACCGATGTCCCGAACGAACACGATTTTTCTAAAAATTGTGGGTTTATCGAAGTTCTCTTTCGTGATTAGAGGAGTCAAAATTACTTCAAAATATATGTAAGAATAAGAACTACTTAATAACTCGGAAGAAATCTCAAATTATCGAAATATAAACGCGTTTGTACGGGACAGCCCATGGAATGCTCCCAATTAGGTTATAGTACGGTCAAACTTTACATTAAACCACTAAACTCGCAAAGCATGCAGGATAGCTGCATTTTTGGTATGTTGTTTAGACACCATAGGGCACTATAAAACCACATTTTGCAAGCAAAAACAAGTTGTGCTAGCTACGTAGTACGTGAAAAACTACGAAATTTACGGTCAATTAGGTTACGGAATGATAATAATATGCAAAAGGTAAATTAGCGAAACGTAAAGGTGCATTTAGACTAAACGAGCATTCGCTCATTCTATCCCCCAGTCTACGAAATTCATTAGTTACACAAAACGTAATTCGTCCAAATTCGTTGATTTGGCAACTTATCTTGAAATAAGGGTTCCGTTTTTGCCACTTTGGCTACGGAATGCTGATCCTTTGGGAGAAATAGGCGCCAGCTCTAGGGTCTCCAGAAGCGTGGATCAACTGGGACGACAGGGTCTTCATATATTGCTTCGTGTCGGCTGACCAGGGTGCTTAGTCAAGTTGCCAATCGCTAGCGCCTGCTAGCGCAACGTAGTTTTCCCTCTTTGTCGCACTAATATGAAGGAGTGACAGAGAGGGAAAACGACGATGCGCTAGCAAGCGCTAGCGATTGGCAACTTGGCTAAGCATCCAGGGCCCTAAGGTCTTCACCGCAAGCGCCGCAAAATAGTTTTGTAACAAATTAGAATGTTTTTGACTTTTTATAACAAATTGAATACGTGATAGGTACGTGAGCTTACATTTTGTATGAGAAAGTTATTTATTTTGCGATTTCGGAGTTGCGTCCATACTAACAGTTGTTCAATATGACTTAGAAATAAAGTATGTGCACGGTTATTAATGATTCAGGAAACACGCTGTATACACCGTGGGCTGTTCAAACCCGACCGATTTTAACAGTGTATTCCTGACCACATTTTGAAACTATAACGTCGTATAATTTTTTCTGGATATCGCCTAGTTTCAGAGTTATAAAAATAAACATATTTTCTAATTGTTACTCAGTTGGTACAATAGGTCTTTTTAACGGCGTTGGTGCCATTATGGAGAATAGTCTCACTAACCTCATTAATAGATGTCAAAAAGTGAGAAATAAAACCTTTAAAAGATGAGGTTTTTGTAAAACAAAACATTAACACTCATTGTAAGTGCTAGTTTCATTCTAGTGTTAAAATACATTCAAAAAAGAAAAAAAAAGATTAAAAAAATTACAAAAGTCATATAATATTTTTGTTTGTTTTTACATCAAAAAATCGCCGTGTGGTGACGGCAGTAAGAATACATTTGTTACCACCCCAACTCCTCCTTCGGGTGTCGTAAGAGTCGACTAAGGGATTGAAGTGTCATCAACCATTTTATTTGATAAAAGATTGATGACGGGCAGCAGCGTCATCATCATAGGGGACACATTACTGCGATCGCCAATCCGCTTGCCCAGCGTGGCGATTATCGGCATTTACCTCCTAATGCGTCTATACGCATAGTTAATAGGGGGGGCCTACGTCCAGCAGTGGACTCTCATAGGCTGATGATGATGACATCAAAAATGCGTGGTTAAAATCTTTCGGGCTTAAACAGCCCACGGCGTATAAGATAACCAACATTTCCGACCTTAGCAGGCTAAGGCAGTGTTTATATTTTAAGCTACGTAAGCGGGATTTCCACCCCATGACAATGATTCATCGTTTTTTAGTTCCGCATAAGAAAAAACGCAAAAGTAGGCCAAAGATATTCCTTCAAGAGTATCTTACTGAATGATGTAACCTTATTTATAAACAACTTTAACTTAGCAAGCCGCTAAGTATTGTTTGTAGGGATAAGTGCCACACAAGCTTCAATCTCAAAAGCGGAAAAACAATAAGATAAATATGAAAAAATACAACAGGGAAAGTCGATAGTTATCTTGATGCCAAATAATACGTTTTCCTTCCGACAGTTATCGTTGAAAAAACTATTTTCAAAACACAATAGTCTCAATTTTGTTTCAGCGATTTTCTTAATATAGGTATTAACATAATATTTTCTTCGATTACCGCGAGGATTACACATAAAATAAAACTATGAAAACGGATAAACTCGCGTATATTAACTAACTTTAACTTCATTCTGACGTTTCGAACACTTTACAGGGCTCATGGTCTGTGGATGTCATCCGCAAAAAAAAAATTCAAGGAAATTCCAATACAATCATACAATGTGTTATCGTGATACAGGCTTTTATTGAAACCGAGGAATGCGATTCCTACTCGTATTTTTAAGGTGCGTTCAAACCAAAAGAGCATTCGCTGTTCTATCGCTTGTTCTACGAAATCGACCAATCACGTTTTGTGTAACGATCGAATTTCGTAGAGTGGGGGGGTTAGAATAGCGAATGCTCTTTTAGTTTGAACGCACCTTTCGCCAAACCGTGAGCATTGCTTGATTGCAATTCCTAATTTTAAAAGTACCACTTTCTAAAAAAAAGTTAATTGAGAAGCAATATAGGTACTTCAAAATTAATCGTTAATTGGCACTTGATAATGACAGATCGCAGCCAATCGCGACCACGTTTGACAACTAAGTCAGTACACGCGTTAAATACATTGTTCGTTCGGAGGAAATAAACTGAATTGGGATGATGACTGTAGTTAAAATAAATTATTTAACATTATGCACGACATAATACACGAAGAAATTATTATTGAGTTGTAGATTGCAGTAATTTTTGTACAGAACTTCTATTTAATAAAATGAAAAGAACTTAAAAGAGTAGGTTATTTGGCAGTACTCAAACGTGACTTCACTTTTGAGTATTGCATATAAAATTCCTTAGTGGTGATCGTTTTGACAGTTCGAAAAAAGATGCTGATTAGACTTGCCAGTCATCATGCGCCTATTGTACGAATTCAAATATGTGTCAAAACTCTTTTCGTTGTCTTATTATGTGTCCCTACAAAACGTGACACATTTGTGATTTTTGTACAAGATGATGTTTTGTTTTCAATTTCTGATGTATGGATTAAAATCTAGCGTGAAAAAGAAATACAAGTGCACCGTTTTTTTTATATACTGAGTCGAAACAGCCACTAAAAGTGTGATAGAGTGTTATAAAACAAGACAACGAAAATAATTTTGACCCATTTGTCAAATGTGTAGTTTTTTGTTCCTACTGTGACTGTTTTTGATATGCCAGACGGCCAGACTATAGTCTAATAAGCAGTGATCGGTTTTTTGGGTTCCCCCTAGCGGGATTTTGCTTATAAAAAAATTACGGGTGCGACTATAACATTTTATTTAACACTAGTGTATTATACTGCCATTTCAAAGTTTTATGTGGTACCGAGCCATGGTATTTGAAATGGAGTATACACACACAAGAGCATACTTAATGAAACAGAAATAAATTAAAGTTTATTTTTCAAGATACTGAGGAGACCCGCCGGGAGAATCCAAAAAACCGATCACTGCTAATAAGGTTACTATAGAACTTCCACTACAGAGACCGTTAAAAGGAAAACGAATTCCATTTTCGAACGTTCGGTTTAGATTTAGCGACGTTCGCTAACGACGGAGACAGCGTGACGTCATTAATCAGGATCGCCACACACGGGGGCGCTACCGTGAGCGATAACCACGTATCTGACTGGAAAATAAGATTTTTCCATATATTTCTTTGTTTTTCTACTGTGAACAGTACAGTAGAAAAACAAAGAAGTTGCAGAGCATTCTCAATTTTCATGAGAATTTAAGAGCAAGTTCTCATTGAGAATGCTTCCATGAGAACTTATAAAAAAGTGTCAAGAAGAATATTGTACTATTTCACAATTAAGTAATCAAGGCATAAAATATACCTCAAAAGGCATGTATATACAATGGTTTGGGCATGATTAGATTGCTAGTAAAATTTAAATTGCCGAGAACATTCTCTAAAGAAGTTCTCGCCCGAGGAAAGTGGCGTAATAAAGAAGAGGCCTATACCCAGCAGTGGGTGGACACGGGCTGAATAGATAGAAATCACTTGATTGTAAATTGTACATGATACGCTACCAGATTAACGCTGTTACGATATAAGTATCAGACTAAAATAAATAAATAAATTCAGTTACTCGGTAAAAAAAATTTTTTTTTTAACTTTAGTGCTAAGTGCTGCACAGCTGTTCTAATCATAACTCGATTAGATTTCAAATATTTTTCTTTAGTCTGATATAATGTTTCATACATTTTGTATAGTGGTAACACAACGGGAACATTTACAAATATTTAGAACTATTTTTATCCTGGTTTTCTGGAAATTCTTTTTTTAATGTTTCTGTACTTATAAATGGTATAGAAATCGTTCAGTTTAGATTTAGCGACGTTCGCTAACGACGACGACAGCGTGACGTCATTAATCAGGATCGCCACACACGGGGGCACTACCGTGAGCGATAACCACGTATCTGACTGATAAATAAGATAAATAAATAAATGTCTAAGGACATCTTACAAAAATCGACCTAGTCCCACGGTAAGCTCAATTAAGGCTTGTGATGTGGGTACCAAGCGACGAAAATAATAGATACACAGCCATGACCAAGGAACAGATATTATTTATTTTGTGATAAATAAATAATGCCATTCGAACCCAGAACATCCAGCTTCGCAGGCAGAGTCACTACCAACTAGGCTACGGATGCTGACATGATTTCTATAAACATTTAGCAAAACATTTTTTTGGGTGTTTTTTTTCCTTGTTTTGATATCATATTCTAATTATAATGCGATACCTACCAACAACTACAACCTTTTTTTTTCAGGTGCCACCTTTTCACAGTCAAATTATGGTACGAAACGTAAAATTATGTAAAAGTAAAAGTATATGAATTACGATGGACGTAAAAGTATATAAATTGGGAACAATTTATGAACATTAGACTGGAAAAAAGTATTTTTTTCGGTCTAATATTTAGGCAGTAAATAAGAAAAACACAACGTTTTTTTTTTCTATTAGGTACTTGCAAATTGAAAGTATAGTTTGTTCCATTGCGGCACTTCTCCAAATCTGAGAGAGATAACATTGACTGAGCTTCAATATTTTTAAGACACGAATGACACGATCAAACAAGCCCGTTTCCTTGTAATGATTGATTATTAATACAATTGATGTACTTAATTATAATCATGAAATGAATTGATAAATATTTATACCGTAAAAGTTGTTACGTGCTTCAAACTGAATGGGCCAAGTATCTTTCTCATTTCCTGTAATGAAATAATTAAGCGTTACCAGATATTTGTACTATCATGCTTAATTAATCCTTTGTCTTTTTGTGCCTGTTTATCACGCGACAACTATTATTCCTTTTTCCTACACGTCGCGTCATCACAATGTAATGTTTACACAAGAACAATAGCTTCATTCAACTTTATATTTATTTACAAAATACTTAAATAATAAGCTGCCAAATCACGACATTAAGTTTATTTTGAGTATTTATTGTATACTCTAGCTTGCATACGACAGCCAGCAAAATATTATATTTGGCCATACACTATTCAGCTTAATCAAATCTATTAATATTGATAGAAATTTAGTCGAAATTAACAAAACCTTGTATTTTTTGGGAAATAATTCGTAAGAAACATAATGTAGGTAGGTAGGGTTTTTTAAATCTAGTCATGCAGCTCGAATGATGGTCGACATGGCCAGTGCATTTATTCCCAAAAAATCATCTATGTCCTAACGAACATAAAACGTAGAATTCTAACTGCTCTGACATTTAAACATTGAAAAATATTTATATAACCAGAATATGTGTAATTTACGTTATTTCTCCTATTAACGAAAAAAAACACGCGGGAAATTTGCTGAAACCTCACGGAATTACTCCACATGCTCCGCTCCACCCAGAGGGTTTATCGATGGATGTGTTTTGTCCCTGTCACCTTGCATATTACGTATTTCCAAGTGAAGTGTCACTGACCATTATTTGAATGATGATGGGCAGCAGTGTCTTCATAGTGGACACATTACTGCAATCACACTAATGCGTCTATACGCATAGTTAACAGGAGAGCCCTACGTCTAGCAGTGGATTGAGATAGGCGGGTGATGATGATTGCAAGTGCGACAGAAAAGCAACATACCGATCATGGTTCGAGGTAGACCATCGGAATTAACACATCATAAAATCGCATATCCTGACGTTTCGGGCCTGACTATACACCGTCAGAATAAAATTAAACGTAAGTTTGCGCGATCAAGGCTCGTTCGTCGTTAAAATAAGAGTGACAATCGTCAAAGTTTAAATCAGTATAAAAAATCGCATGTCAGATACGCGGTTGTGAGGGGCGCTAACTAGCCACATCAAGATAAACGTTGGGAATGATTTGACAGATCACCGCGCGGGCGGGAATCCGATAAATTGTCTTTTTAAAAATGGCGGCGTACTATGATTAACGAGTATTTGTTTCTCAGATAATTGAGGGAGGCAAGGAAATTTCGTACAGTTTGGCAAGTAAGAAAGAAAGAAAAAACGTTTATTCGAGACAAGAACACAGTAGAAGCAAAACAAAACACGAAATTTTGTCCTGAAATGGCCAAAACTCAGCATTTTGCCAGCAGAGCCAGCGCTGGTCTTCCGTTTCGGCCATTTGAGTTAGGCACTGACGATTTACACAAAAATACCAAAAAATTATACACAAATCACAAATTATTACACACAAGGACTTAAAAATAAATAAAACATTAAAACAAAAAAAAGTTTCATCAGTAATAGAAAAACGCGGCGGAGAGTTGGAATTTTGTACCGAAGGTTAGTAGTGGTCAAAGTAGCAAAACGCGAGAAGTTGCGGAAAATGGTCGGAAAACATTTGTTGTTGTGTTTTCTGATTGACGAAATTTGTACGTTACACAAAACGTAATACGTCGAAATTCGTTGATTTCGTAGAATGGGGGATAGAATAAGCATTCGCTCGTTTGGTGTAAATCCACCTTTAGTAAACCACAGAATACACATATGTTAACGATCACTGCCACGGCCAACTCATGTCAATGATATGAAGCCTCGTAATCTTCTCCCCTGGATATAAATCGTGCAAGATGGCGGACGGTAAGATACCGCAAAAAACTGCCGAAGTCCCTTGAGGGATGATTTGGTTTTGATTTCAGAAGGTCAGGCTATTGATTTTAACATAAATCGGGTTTAAATGCTGCCAGCATTTTTGGTACCATTACCAATGTTTGATACCTGTATTTGGATTTAAATTCAGTTTATTTATAGTGTAGTTTTATAATATTATAGTTTTCTTTTTTTTATATTTTTGTGCCATATAAATATTTTTTTTTTTATATTTGATTGTCAAATCCTTGCATTCCAATACAAATTAAAAAAAAATCATTTATGACATTATGATAAATGAGAATAACTCTGTATGTTTGTCCGTTGTCTCGCTTTCATAGATTCGGACCAACCAAATGCTGACAGTTATTTTCTTGCGGGTAGAAAGGAGCTAGTTGAGCAAATTTGAGTTTATCGCTCTGAAATTCCTAAAGGTGCACGCAGACCAAAAGAGCATTCGCTGTTCTATCAGCCGCTCTACGAAATTAACCAATCACGTTTTGTGTAACGATCGAATTTCGTAGAGTGGGGGGTTAGAATAGCGAATGTTCGTTTGGTCTGAATGCACCTTAACCACTAGGTTTTAAAATGATCAAATATACTGCAGTGGATAGGGATTTAATAGAGAATGTCTCCAGACAATTTTTCTCTTTCGTTTACAAGTTTACAGGAAGTATTGAAAAAACGAGTGTATGCGCAGGCCGTATTTTTCAAAGTCATAAATGATTAAAATCTTTACCCTCATTTTTGAATAATTAATGCCCGCTTCTACTCCTAATCAACACCATCTTCATTGACTGTTCAACGGCTGTTACCGTTGTTGTATTCTGGCCATTTTTTCCGCAACTCGACATCAAACGTGTCTATTTTGCGTCATCCCAACGCTGGCTCAGTACTTGTTGGGGACTTCACATACACCCTTGAATTTCTACGCAGGTGTATACAGGTTTTCTCACTGTTCGACGGCTATTCGTCAACGATGCTCCCCAAGTCGTAAAACCAAGTCACGGAACATCGAAACAATCCAGCAGTAAGACCTCGGTAAATGACACTAGTGGACAAAAACTCCAGGATCCTTTGAGCTCCCCTCGCGTGGCAATTAATTTAAAAGACTAATGCTGTTGTTTCTACCGCACGTTGCGGGGGACAGGGGGGTGATATCTGAGGAAAATGGCTTTATCTCACAAGTTTAGGGCGTATTATATATGTGATGAAACAAGTTTATAGCTTGTGCAAGATTGAAAATTCAAAAAAGTTAAATAATTTGACTGGATAACGTAATTCATAAACCATGAATAAGACCCATTTCATTTCACGCCGTATACATGAAAAAATATGTCCAGATTTTTATTGCAGATGATGAATTGACCACGCTTTTGTAGGAAATATTTTTCCTAACCACGTCATCGGAATGCACCTAAGGAAAATGTTTAAATGATTCAGAAAAACACACTTACTGTGTTGTGCGTGTAGACCAAGTTCCAAACAAACAAGAAAAATACTCAAAAATTTAGATTGGCATAAAATATAGTTGAATATAGTTTGCCCTAATATTTTACGAGACCAAAGAAATGCAACTACGGTTCTAATTTAATAGTACATTACATCAAAGGCCGGGAAAATGAGGATTTCCGGCCAAGTTGGTTGGTACGGATAGGTAACGAGGCCGGGAATCCGTTTTCACGCCGAGGCATGTATATTGCTTTTCTCAAACTCAAACATACAAAGAAATACAAAAAAAATTACAATGTTGTCGAAATTAAAAAAAAAGTTACTTTGCAGGCCTAAGCCTGAAAAGTGTTATGAAATTCCATTTCCATCCCAGTGAGTTACTGCGCCCTAAAAGCGATACTTCCGAGTCTATTTTAAGGAACGTAAAGACAATATTTCATTGCATGTTTGAGAAAAGATATTTTTTCATCTGAAGTTAATAAGTACTATAGGTACGATCTCATCTTCCTCATCTAATCTGGAGTATCAAAGTGTCCATAGTAACAAAATGCCCAATTCATTGACCCTAGGAGAAAAGGCGTATTAAAAAAAAACTTGACGTCACAAGTGGCAGCAAGCTACACTACGACGCCCCCCACTCTAGCCAGCCCAGCGCCCTCTCCCAGTTTTTCATTTCTAGGCGAAACCGGGAAAACGCCAAGTAAAAAACCGTTGCAACCACCTTTCGATAGATGGCGCTGATTACAGGTGTGTTGAAACGAGTTTCAAATTAAGTTTGTTTTTAATTGACAAAAAGCATAAAATAAGAATATATTAGTACCAAAAAGAAATGTACATAATATACAGATTTTTTGAGTGTGGATATAATCAAAAATAGCTTTCTTGTTATTTTAAATCGATTTTTGTTGACAAGACTCAAATCAAGTAATGACCCTCAGCGTAATGCTGATTTTCAATGGAGTGAATCCTCAAGCAATAACGTGATGCTGATTTTCAATGGAGTCTGTCTAAAACTAAATAATACTAATGTCTCAAACAATATAATAACACAAGAACGTGATAACTATAATAACAATTATTACAATGAAAAATTGTTTTACCATCAACCGTAATAATCATTATTAGTTGTTACAAAATAATTACATTGTCTTAGAATGTTCATTTGTCATTACAAAATTAAATGATTTATTTTGTTGACATTATGTTGTGAAAGAGCCCTTGAGACTTGCTTGCAATTTTTGGATTATTTAATTACTGTAATTATTACTTTTTGGTTACATTCTTTATAATATTAATATAATAATATTGTTATAATATTAATATAACAATATAAGTATCGATATATATTATATTGTTATAATAAATTATCGATACTTATAATAAAAACAATTATCGATACTTAAGTTATTATACACTTTCCCACCACTAGAATATACTTCCATTAAAGGTTTTTTTTGTAATCAATTCTTTTTTATTTCGCATGAATTCCGAATACTTAAATTAATAAAGCTCCTACTGTAAATGACACCATTTGTGTGGAAATTTAGTAGCTGTTGAAATGTAAGTTCATTATAATAAGGCTATTAAACCTTTTGAACAAGTAGAAACAATTAAAAGCAATGCGATCTGACTTAAACGAACAAACGTAAAACACTATATCAGGATATTGTATTATGTGTCTTGTATTATTGTCTTAAGGCTTATTAATCATCAATCATTGTATCCTAGATCCTACAATGTTGCAAAAGGCATTAAAATAACTCTAGCATACGATGAACACTACAAAAACGATCACTTTTCTTCAAGTAAAACTCGAAATGTGGATTAAGTTTTATGCGGACTGCTTTCGAAAAAACATTATCATTCACTTTACATTATAAAAACATGTAGATGTTCAAATTTCGAATTCGAAATCGAGAAAAAGCACGACGCGATGTAAACACGGGTATCCTCCTATTGACAGGTAAGGCAGCGCCACGGATTATTCTGGAACTTTTTCATTACTACGAAAAACCCTACTAAATTAAAAACTAGTTTGATCACGTCGCCAAAACAAGGAAGGCGACTTTTTAATTCCCCAGCGCTGTTTTCCTTAACCCTTTACTGCGCATGTCTCCATACATAAGTAGTCTGGGAAAAAAACACAAATTTATACCGGGCAAATTTTAAACCTATACTTTTTTTTCGCTGGACCATTGTTATGTCGGGTCTTTGTATGTGTGCGGGAGTTTTAATTATCGTATCGACTTAATTTGCCTGCGTCCGTCGCTGGGGCCCGTCTTTTGGCCGATTTGGTTGGAAAACCATTGTTTTGGCTAGAAATTGTGTATTTCTGAGTGCTATTTTGGTGTTGACGGCTCTAGGTTATGTTGTGATTGTGGTGCGTGTGTTTTGTTTTGGAGGGAAACGGACTATGAACTGGGTTCTCAGAAATTTGGGGCGATAATGAACAGGTACGTTTTAGAGGACTTTTATGCTCTTTCAGCGTGCAACAGTTGAGTAAATTTAATCGAATTTCGATTTGATAACAACATAATGCTAATTGTGTGATTGTTGGAACTTGACTTTGATTATTAATTACTTCCATGTTTTGTAATATGATACAGAAATTGACAATAATCACGCGACTGTATGAATAGCAATTTACATTATTGATGTTCTAGGCGAAGATGTTAATTTGTCATAAAAAAAAACATTGCTAATAGGTATGTTTGATATCTATATGATATTTTATTTCAATCACGAAATCATAAATTTTATTTGGACGTGTGATTAAAGCATTGAATAGTGATGCACCGTAATCAAACGATATTCTCAATCTCGTTACATACCTACCACTAATATAGTCTAGCCAATCAAATTTAGCAGTAACACTAAAAAAGTTTTTGGGTAATGTAGGTGAGATTAGGACCAAATAATTATTTTATTCTATCTTGTAACTATATTTTACTTTCTATTCTTCAACTTAGTAAAACTACAGCCAAACTTTAGCATTTTTTTTGTTTTTTTTTTTTATTTCTAAAGGAGAAAAACGAGAACTTAATTGTGTCAATATAATATAAATATCTAATATTAATGCCTATTATTTATCAGCCTTAGTAAAAATATTGTTTGCATCACCTCTTTAAATTTTGCAATATGTTTTTAAATAACGAAAGTATAAGCACATTTATTTAGCAATCGTTATTTTGCAACAGTACTTATGCTTTTACCGCTTCTAGGTTGGATTGAAACTAAGATTCAAGCGTCTATTACTCGGTCAGCTAACAGAGTCCAATACTGGTGTCGCTATGTTACGTACAGATCTGAACTATAAGAACAATAATCGAATTTAATTGCTGATGTAAATCACTACAATATTTCCTTTTTATTTTGTTTAATTTTGCTTGAAATAAAACTATAAATCGGATAAACTCGCGTATATTAATTAAATTTAACTTCATTCCGACGTTTCGAACTCTTTTCAGGGTTTGTGGTCTGTGCGCAATTAATTTTGCGATTGATAAACTAATCACTAATCCGGCTGATTTTTTTTCACGGGCTGTTTTTTTTTTTCAACTGATGGGACTTCATCGAGTTCACTTAGGTAAGTACATTTTATTAACTTTTCTGACGTTATCCCCGTCGCAGACAAACTACAAATATGAGTGAAAATTGTGAAAGTTTCAATCGATATCGATACAATCTGGAACGGTTACTGGCACGTCACTATCAGTAAGATCGTATGATATAGTTTCGATGCTCTGGACCCGAAAAATATCTAAACGATTTATTGACCATTCCATCTGTTAAAATAATGGACTATTTAGATCAGAGTGAGATCGCCACGTTAATGTTTCAAGTATTTTCAATATTTACTATGTGTAGGTAAATCAGTTTAGTTATAACACCCTGTAGAAGACAGTTTATAGTAAAACTCTAACAAAATTGGTATTCATTCATTGTCAAAGTATACTGTGTTCCAACGTATCACCCATACAAGTCATACATTCATTTATAATGAGCCGGCGTTTTACGCGCCGTAAACATTGTTTTTATACCCGCGGTTTATGGGTACCGCCCTCTGTATGGACGGACAATATGGGCATATGCAGGGGCAAAACTGGACACTTGTCTGACTTTAAATCAAGAACACAGCAAATAAATAAATATATATTATTCCACAATGTCGTCGTGCTTACAGATGTGCTTACCATAGAAGAAATCAACTTCGAAAGACTCTGGTTGTCACGGAATTCGAACTCGCTTCCTTTGGATTATCGTTCCAACATAATTCCAACACCCGACGAACTTCCGCGAATTAAGTCTATGGTATTGTGTGTGTAAATATATTTTTCTCAAACATGCAATGAAATATTGTTGTTATGTTCCAATAGGCTCCGAAATACGAGTATGGCGTTTCTGGTGCGACTAAGACCAGAGATCGTTAATGGAATCCGGTAAAGTGCTCTTTTTTAATTCCATTCAACATAAGTTGGTGGCAGGCATGAAGACATTCTGCCACTATTCACTTTTCATTACCGTGATGCATTGAAGAGGGGGTGACACTTGTCAAATGAAATTCAGCACCGTTTTTGAAAGGCAATTTAGTATGGCATGCAGCTTCCATGTTTTATTTGTTCGTAGTATAGAATAGGTATGTAGAAACATAAATGACGTAAAAAAATACATCAATTATTCTTATTATAAATATCAGACTTGGACCACCCTGTGTATGCAACAGCTTCCGAATATATTATACCTAAAAATATAATATTCCACAGATAAATTCTTTTAAAGCATCCTGTCTACGTGTTCGCAAGCCCACATCTTGTTAGTATCGTAAAACCGTCACCATTATTTTGACAGCTCACGATGTCAAAACAGTAACGTCATAACTCCAAACCACAGATAATTCAAGACTAGAATAAGACAAACCTCATTAATTATTGTATTTTCTAGATTTTTAATATTTAGCACACGTAATTAGGCCAATAATTCCGTTTGGATCGAAACACGTTGAGCAGTTATCGACTTTTTAAATTGAATTTTCCGTCGTTTCTGTATGCCAAAATTAGGTCCATATCTTGATCTTGTAATAAGCAATTAAAAATAGATGTCAGTTGACGTTGTCAATCTGAACATAATACTATAAGGTTATGCCAGTTGACAAAAAAGTTGTTTTGGTTAAAACCTACATAATTATAAAGAACCGTATCATATAGGTACAAATAGGCCGCAAATATGAATTTTAAGCCTTTCTTAGCAATGTATCTTGTAAGATATATTATAGCTATACCTACATATTTTTCGACCCAATTATTATATTTTTAAAGACAGAATTATTTCAACACAACACGGCAAGGAGGCTAGAACGTACGATTTTTTTTTATTTTGCCAAAAAAAAGTTAAAATGATTATTGAATCAATAAATGAATTCCTTGCTCCCTTTGAGTCGGTCCTTATAAGAGCTCCTATCAAAATCATAGAGTTAATTTATTTTTTAGGTATATCCCAGGCTTTCGAAATTAAGTTACTATTCGTATTGTTTCGAGATGCAACGCTAATACATATTAATCCTTATTTGTCTTTTTTAGGAAACAACTTCCTAACATCCCAATAGGTACACGCTATTGTTCTGAAACTACCATGTTTGCCTATACACCTGAGCCTATATTTTAGTCCAAAAATATTTTATCTCCATGGAGTTGCTTTATTTTTAATCAAATTGCAGTTTACGTCAAACGTGCATTTTAGGTTATAAAGTTGTTTACTAGATAAGCGGCCCCACCGCAAAAAACGAAATACGTAAATTTCGAGGATTTGTCTCTCTCACTCTAATGACGCCTACGTTTGAGTAACTGAGAAAAATCCTCGAACTTTACCAATTTCGATTTTTGCGTCAGTAGGCAAGGCACCATTGGATATATGGGGTTCACGAATACTCTACCTGTCTTAAATCCTTCTGGTTTCAGCACCATCTTTACATTTTAAACAAATACATGTTTTAGCTGTGAATTATGGCGAGAGATCGTTTGCTATGTTTCTTTAACTGACGTTTATGATACGTGTGTGTATTGTGGTTTTTTATTAAAGCCCGAGTTTGCACCTTTAATGTTTTGTTAACTTGTATTTTAACAGCGAATCCCGTTGGCTTGTTTTTCTTATTTCTCGGCTTTTGTGAGAGTTTCTCATTTGTCGTAGACTTGTGATGTCTCGTTTTTGCTGATAACAAATTCATAAGACAAAAAATGTCTAAACTTAAGATAGGCGCCTTTGTTTTTATGAGAATCTTTCTTTTATGAGCTCGATTTTTACTTGTAATAACAGTACTTAAGCTTGCCTAGGAGGGGAACTAAATATACAAAGATAAAATGTAAAGGTAAATTGATTTGGAATAAAATCATCTTAAGGTGGATTTAGACCAATCGAGCATTCGCTCATTCTGTCCCCCACTCTACGAAATTCGTTCGTAATGGTGCATTCAGACCAAACGAGCATTTGCTATTCTAACACTTACACAAAACGTGATTCGTTGATCGTTAATTTCGTAGAGTGGGGCAAAGAACGAGCATTCGCTCGTTTGGTCTAAATCCACCTTTACCTGTTTCGAATTGCATTTTACCGATTAAGTGTCAGTTGTCAAGTTGCTTTTTTCGTTGATATTTACACAATTTTTCAAATACCATAATAGAATTTCATGTCAAAAAAGTTGGTACCAAAATGGGAAAACTGTTGTTAAAAATATATTCCGTAAAACCACCCAACTTTGATCCAATACTGCAATTTTGGTCCACAATTTCAACTCCTAAATAAATATCGGTCCCAATCTTCTTTTTAGCTTTTTCCAAGTTTTTTTTATTATTAATGAGTAGATTTTCTATACATTGCGCGATTAATACACACGCCGGCAATGAAAACGGGTCAGGTGTTTTTTTTCATAGAAAATAATGCAAAATGGAGATTTCAAATATTTTAAAAAAATATTTATAATGTAGGTAAAATCTATTTTTAAATCAGATTGTATTGAAATTTCCCTTTTATAAATAAACCCAAATAAACTTTAAAATTGTCGTTAGGTCGGTTAGTATAGACAAAAATGTAGACCGTTTAAAAAAACCACCTATAATGTATGGTAAATCGAGTTTTTTAATCATGAGTTGCTATTTTTATTTCTATGGAGTCATCTGACGATAAAGTTCCGTGTTTTTCGGATCGGGTGAAAACTTCAGGGAAATTCCAATACAATTTGATGTTAAAAACGGTTCCACTTGTATTATAAATATTTATTTTAGGTGGTTTTCGGTGAATATCTGAGCGTTTCAACACTTTCAACCGCCTAATTTTGGTGGCATCATTTTTGTCGAAGTTTCTTTTCGTTACAATGTCTTTGTCATTTGACGGAGGCACTGTACCTTATACAAATGACGAAGTATAACATTTAAACCGAATTCGCGAAAAAAAAATTACTCTCCCATACAACGTGTTCATTATCACGCAATCAAAATGTATGAAACTGTCCAAAATTTTTTCGTGAATTCGGGTTTGGCCCCATACTAAAAGTTGTTAAGTATGATCTAAATATTAATGGGTTTCTTTCTTGGCTCTACGAGGTGATACATACTGTATACCTGATACCCTTTTACGGTTTGAATTATGAATTTGAAGACGGTGAATGAAACCTATCAGCTACCAAGCCGTCATCAGCGGCCATCCGTGGAATTACTAAACCAATATCGTTGCGGTACACCGCACCGGATGGGCGATCGTTAGCAATCAGCTCGTTGGTGATTTAAGAGCTCCAATATGTGGTCAAAGCTCAGAAATGAACCTCGGACTAAGGGTGTCTTTCCGGGGCTATGCTACTTATATAAATAAATATATTGGGACATCTAACAGAAATTGACCTAGTCCCACGATAATTCAGGCTTGAGGGTACCAAGTGACGATATATACAATATGTAGATACATACTTTACTTAAATAAACAAATAATGCTCCAGGATTCACAACGATTAAATCTAACAACACGCAAAATACCGTATTCTTTCCCGATAGTATGCAAGTAAGGATTATTGTATTAAGATCATTGAATCTTCAGACAAAAGTATCCTAGTTAAAATGGACCAAGTTATGCAATAAGAAACCAATACACAAGATTTCATTCAAATTAACACCTCAAACGAAACAAACAAGTCAGACTTTTTGCATAACTACGAGTACGTCCAAAGTACCACTTTCCTTTTCTTAAGACATGAGAAGAAAAGAACAAACATATTTCAGGGCATTTCTTATTTAGTTTTATTAGTAAATGCCGCCGGCGTCCTCGGTACAATGCCACAAAGGCCATAAGTTAGGTTAAGTAGTTAGTTAGATTTAATCTATGCACATAAATTGTAGTTTTGAAAATAAATATGGTAAAAAACATATAATAATATAAATACTACAACTTTTGTTAGTTGTTACACTTGTAACAGTCATGTACAGAAACTTAACGTTGCCTAAACATAATTTCCCCTATTTTATATATGAACAGAACTCTCGACGTTGCAGATACTTTGCAAATAAGTATCAAAATGTTGAACTTCCTGGAAACCTTTAAATTTTGGACATGGTCGTGACACACTATACCTATACTAAAGTATATACTAAGGGATTACTAAAAAGAGCCACTTATATAAAATATGAAATATACTTTCCACGAAGTCAAATGTCAAAATCAAAGTCGACTTGTTGAACTAATACCTTTCTGACCACTCAAGCTAGGATTTCAAAAGCCAGCTCAAAATAATTCTTCCACTTAAGAACATTACAGTACTTAATACTTAAATCAATTTCGCGTTCAATAGCAAACAAGTACCCCATTACTCCCGTTAATCTCATTCCCAAAGTGATTTCGCAAACCCACTTTATTATACTCCCGTATTACACCAACATCATTAAAGATCAAAAGCCCCGAAAACAATAAGTACAAGAACAAAAAACCATTAACTTTCGAAAAAAGATAAAATTTGAATCCCGCAACGGAAGCTGCCCGGAACGAATCTGACGTCATTAAAGTTTCTTGTAGTTGGGCTCATTTTGTCTTTATTAGGATCATTTGTTTTAGTTGGATTATGTTGTATCTAGCAGTAATTTGGGGTTCGGCTTGATTTGATTGGTTTAAGACGAAATGGGAGCTGTCTTTTTCTATACAAACGTAGTGCTACTGTTTCCTCTGAATATTGAATGGAATGTAATAAATTTTATTTATGACAATCACAGTAGATAAATACATAATAAGTACATAGGTAGTAGTAGCGGTAAAACACTTTATTTTACAAAAAATATAGAAAAGTACACAAAACAATCGTACAAAGCTATCCCTGTAAGGGATCTTTTCCAGCTAATCTTTAAGTATTTGAGAGAATAAGAGCAGTGCTAGGCAAACCAACTGTAAAAAATTGGAAAGATTAGAGTGAAAATAACTAAATACTACTTTAAATTTTATCTTAATTATATTGAAAAACAATACATAATATAGATAATAATACATAAACACACATATATCATATAACATAATAACAAATAAACACAGAACGATAGCTTGCTACAAAAGGGTCACATCACAACTCAGCATGTAGCAAAGCCAGCGCTGTTCTTCAGTTGTGACCCCGTGTGTAAGAGTACACCGGCCGACGAGGCGGCCACGCTGGCTTATAAATATTTATAATAATAGAAAGACAACTATCACACACAATACAAAAAACAGCATACATAACAATTAATAATTATTACGACTGCTAAAAGTACGACTATTGAAAGTTTATTTAAATCTTTGGAAGAAAATACAAAAAATATTATTGATATAGATATTTCAAAATTTTGAATTAATAAAATCTACTTTTGCTATGCTCATGTCGGTATGTTTTGGCTTTGTTTGATATTCTTATTATTATCAAAACTACGAAAACAGCCAAATCTAAAATAGGCGTTTTCGGACACTCATAAAACAAATAATTTGTGTGTTGTAAAAAAAAGTCATAGGCATAGTTATAGTTATATCTTTTTATTGCAACTATATTGTATACATTATTTATAAATATGTACATGTGGATTCATATGGCCCCTTACAGAGCATAGCATTTTGTTTTACAAAGGTCTTATATCTAAGTTAAAATAATGAACTAAGACAAATTAAATTTACAATTAGGAAGTAGACATAAATCAAAAGCTAATACATTAAATTAAAACAATAAAAATGAAATATAAACTACATTACAAAAGTTAAATTGGAATCGGTAGAAAATGAACACAAGCAACATAGGTTGCTTATGCTTGTGTACATGCCTTTCTCAAATCGTTTATGAAATAAATGTTATTATTCGTATACTTTTAGATAAGGAAAGAGGGGACTGCTAAACTATTTTTTCGTCAATTTTAAATAGATAAGTATTATCCGACCAGGCTGTAGTTATTTTTTTCTAAGGTGTACCGGTGTAAGTATGAATAATTTGTCACCACCCCAACTCTTCCCGCGGGTGTCGTAAGAGTCGACTAAGGCAATCCCTTAGTACAAGTGTCACTGACCATTATTTTATAAAAGATTGATGATGGGTAGCAGCGTCATCATAGTGGACACATTACTGCGATTGCCAATCCGCTTGCCCAGCGGTTTTTGGCAATTACCTCCTAATGTTATAATGCGTCTATAGGCATAGTTAATAGGAGAGGCCTACGTCCACCGATATACTGAAATAGGCTGATAATCTAAAGGTGTATCGGAGCTCTAAGCAGTGCAAAGCGACAGCAATATTTTGTTATAAATATTTACATAATGTGAGTATGTATAATTATAATTTTTATAAATTCATAGGTACCGATTTTTCTGAAAGCTCACAGCTCCCATTTCCAATATATACATGTGTTTCTTATTTGTGTATTTGGTTGGAGCTAGCAATGCAGCAAAGACATATTATGTTTCCAAAATTTAAAATACATATTTTCATGGAAAGTTTTTGATATTGTTCGTCGTACGTTGATTGCTGGAACTTAGGGGCAATTTCTACGGCACTTGATAAGTTCATACAGCCTTTAGACTCTCTAGTACGTAACTGACACGAAGGTCGTGATAGTGAACTGCTTGCTTCGCCAATTTGCCAATCGCTAACGCTTAGTAGCATATCGTAGTTTTCCCTCTCTGTCAATCTTTCATATTAGTGCGACAAAAACAGTTAGCTGCCTTTCGTTTACGATTGACGATTAAGCGTTAGCGATTGGCAACTTGTCTAAGCACCCTGGCCTCCTACCGCGAATAAACACTGCAATCGCTAATCCGCTTGCCCAGCGTGGCGATTATGGGTATTTGCCTCACGCATAGCTAATAGGAGAGGCTACGTCTTGCCGTAGACTAAGATAGGCTGATGCTGTGAAGTAAGGTTATCCTAAATTAAGGTTAAGGCATACGCAGTGTGGGACGTCTATCCACAAGATGGACAGACGATCTTATGAAGACCGCCGGGAGACTCTGGGTGCAGGTTGCTTCTGTACGTGGAGATCCAAAGGGAGTCCTGTAGCCTTAAGACTGGTGAAACACAGGACTCCCCTCAATATCACCCTTAAAAGTAAAATAAATAACAAAACTTTAAAAAAAATTGTCTCCGAGGACACCCTTATTCGACAAATACCAAATTAAAAAAAAAAAAATGAGTTTAACCGATTTTTCCAAGATCCCATCATCAGATCCCGAATTTGTGCTAACAGGACCATCTCGGTTTATTCCGAAATTAGTTATAAAAACCGATTCTCGAAATCCGTTGGCGATGGCGTGATATAGAGTTATTCATTCATTTGTCGTGCATATGCTTAATGCAAATTTCAGACTTATATCGTTTTATCATGTATACAATTGTCAGAACTGGATCAAATTAAAGTGGGACCGACGGGGAAGCAGTTAACGAATAAAAATCATCAAAATCGGTTCACCCACTCGACAGTTCAGGTACATTTAAAAAAAGAAAAAATCATACAGTCGTTTTGGGAACCTGCTCCTTTTTAGGGTTCCGTAGCCAAAATGGCAAAAAACCCTTATAGATTCGTCATGTCCGTCTGTCCGTCTGTCACAGCCGATTTACTCGGAAACTATAAATGCTACAGTAACGAAATTTGGTAAGGATATGTGTTGTATGAACCGCTACAGGATTATGATACTAAATTGTAAAAAAACCATTGGGGTGGTCCCCTCCTTACATGTAACTGAGGGATAGAGATTTTTTTTTGTTGTATATAAGCGTGTGGGGTATTAATAGAAAGGTATTTGAAAATGATACAATTTTTATTTAAGCAAATCGTTTTCGAGATATCTGCTTTCAAAGTCTGAAAAATGTGACCCCCCCCCCTCTATTTTTTAAACTACGTGATATAAAATTTAAAAAAAAAATATTATCCACATTAATAAACTCTATCAACGATTTTTGGTTTGATTAAATTATCTCCTATAGTTTTTCAGGTAGGTTGATTTAACTGTATTTTTTAAATAATAAATTGATAATGGTACGGAACCCTTCGCGCGCGAGTCCGACTCGCACTTGGCCGGTTTTTTTTGAAGTCGATTGAAAACAGTTTGAACGAAAAGTCACATGACATTTTCCATCATGGTCACGTGATTTCCCTTCAAATCACTCATTTTAATACGATTTTTTTGCTTTGCATCCTGTAAAGTGAGGATAGAAGTGAAATGTGACAATGCAAACAATCCCGAAGGAAGACGGAAGGGCTCGCTCACAGCCTAATAGCTGCACTTAACTTTCAATACACGATATTAAGTTTTTGCGCCGCTTACCGGTTACGCCATAGTTACGCCGGACGGGGTCATGCAATATGCACTCATTGTTATTTAATTCAATTTAACATGATCGTGAGACGTATCATTTACCATTTAAGTATAGTTAAAAACAAAATAAGGTGTATATAAAATACTCAAAAATATGTCCCAGTGCACTTTTATTCTTTGTAATCTGAACGGGGTAATATATTTGTATGAGGATTATTTACATAGGTACATATTTTTACACTTAATTGTACATTATTTTTGTTCTGATTTTGAGACCCTAGATTCAGTCATATCTGACAATTGAAACGTTAAAATATAATCTAAATGCTTTTATACTTAGGTAATGCATAAATATTATTAGCCAGTCATTCGTTTCGATATTATCAGATGTGACGAGTGATAATTAATGTAAGATGTAACCTAAGGAAATCGCACTTGCACATTGAGCAATAGGTTTAATATAATGAAGTTAACCGCTTCATTATATCACGTATTTAATTACTCAGTGCTCAGTGCTTGATAATGGAGACCTAGGCTCACCGAAACATTTCGTGCATAGTGACTAAATACGATATATGATTTTAAAGGTTTAATTATTTTTATAGGTATTATATCTCACGATAGCTTAACTTAAGGATCTATAAGTATTCAGTACTTTCCAATAGGCATCTTGTTTGCTGCGAAAATGACAATAACATGACGAGAAAAAAATTATATTATTTGCTTGGCCAGTTAAGGAAGTAGTACATAGGTTGAATTAAAATATAGACATATTAACGTAACTCGCATAATGTATGTATCAGCAAATAAAAGTAATTAATTTGACAGCATTAGGTTGACTAGACCGCATGCAGCTATTTAATTACAGATTGTAAATGTCAATTGCCATTAAGACATAGACGTTGAAAATACTACTTAATTATAGTGCACTACTACAGAAGCCACATTAACGCATAAATTACATAAATAAAATCGATGCTAATTCGTTGATCGTTAATGTTTTGTATTCAACTTAATTAACCGCTGATAAATTGGTATCATCCTTTAACAAATATGAATACATATCAATGGTACTTCTTCGTCACATTACATCTGATCATCAGTAAGCTCAATTAAGGCTAGTGACGTGGGTGCCAAGTGACGATAGTATATGTATAATAAATAGATACATTAAAATGCATACATAGCCAAAAAAATGCCCTCGCCGGGATTCAAACCGTACGCAGGGTCATTACCAACTGGGCTACGGACGCTGACTGAATGTTAGAATTACGAATAAGAGAAGGAGTTAACTAATACGAGTATGAAATGAATATTGGACTTGACAGATATTTATAGATTGGTTTTTAGACATTTTACTTTTAGATTGATTAAATTTACGTAGAATAAAACAACTTCAATTATGTTCCGTAACAGATGTGCTTACCATAGAAAAATCAACTGCGAAAGACTCTGGTTGTCACGGGGTCAATTCACGGGTTCAGTTATGTTATTATTATTTACCTAATATAATATCGGGTACACTGGCACATTATTATAATGCTAATTAAATGGATAGGAATGCGTTTTATTGTCCAATGCAGAAGCTAACCGAACTCATATTATGCCCTAGATGAGATATGCTGCTCTGTGTAAAGACTAACAAAAAGTACAGTGTTTATTACTTAAATCAATTTCAGTCACTGTCTTAAATATTCTTAAATATCTTAGTATTTTCCATTTTTGGCCTTTTGCCTGTTAGTTGTCGAAAATAAGCAATTGAAACTTGTGACCTCGAACGCGTTTTATTTCAAATTCAAGATCTTTTATTGATTTAGATAATAAATATAAATTACACTTTAAATTGCCTAAACTAATTTACATTAATTTATATTATGTATACAAATTTAATTCCAATAACAGGATGGTATAAATCATTTAAAAAAAAGATACAATTTAAAAAAGCGTGTCAATTAATTCTATGTCAATACTTAATATTCAATACATGTCAAAACATAACTATAAATAAGAATAATAAAATTAATTAATTAATGTCCAGATGATCCCAATTTGGTCTTCAACACTGACTAGAAGTTACACAAAGGGCTTGGCCATGGTTCAGTTGAAACAGTAGGTACTTAAAAAACTATTTACCTAGTAATCAACCTAAAACGAAAGTAACTTCGGATACTTTGAGTAAATTCATACTTTGAATAGTTTTTCAAATTGCTATTGGTTAAAATGCTATTTATAGAAATTAGTAGTCACTTAAATTTTATTTCACTATTTTTATTCCTTAACAATTTATTGGTTACCTTTCGCTTACGCCTCTCCGGCTGAGCGACGGCACATCCTGCAATTTGGTCGTTTTTCGGTCAATATTCCCAAATTGCCGATCGTCCATCGGTTTTATAAAAACGCTTCAACAAACTACTAATTAACCCACGCAGTCAAAAGCGATTAACTAATCGTTTCGGTGTTAGTTATGAAACGATACAGGATAACACCTTTTTGCGGCAATCGTTTAAAGGATTTAGTGGTTTATACCTTGTACTGTAATCAAGTCAAGTGTGATTCCTCGTTATACTACAAATGTGTGACTAAAGTGTAGTGTGTGTAGTGATTTATTTCCTTGATATTGTATATAAAAATGAACATTTATTTGTTTTTTGACAAGAGAATGCGCGTGACGGCTGTAAGAAAATATTTATGTCAGTTTTTTAGCAGTACTAAAGGATTGAAGTGTCACTGACCATTGGCCGTGTGGTGATGGTAGTAAGAATACATTTGTCACACCCCAACTCCTCCTGCGGGTGTCGTAAAAGTCGACTAAGGGATTGAAGTGTCACTAACCATTCTCGATAGATTGATGATGGGCAGCAGCGTCATCATAGTGGACACACTACTGCGATAGCCCAGCGTGGCGATTATGGACACTTATTATGGTCTATGTTACGCATAGGAGAGGCCTACGTCCAGCAGTGGACTGAGATAGGCTGATGATTGTGATGTGATTTGTTTTTCGACAACAGAATGCGCGTGACGGCTGTAAGAATACAATTTTGTCAGCACCTCAAACTATTTCCGTGCATGCCGTAAGAGTCGACTAAGGAATTAAAGTGTAGGTACACTGACCATTCGTTTACAGAAGATGATGGGCAGTAGCATCATCATAGTAAACACTAATGTGATCATCCCACAATGTCATAACAGATGTGCTTACCATTGAAAAAATCAACTGCGAAAGACTCTGGTTATCACGGGATTCCGATTCCGATTGCCGGTCCAACGTGCTTCCAATTACACCAGACGACCTTCCGTGAATCACAGCTAATTTAGTCAATGGTATTGTGAAACTAATCACTAGCGACATCTGTACTTAATGTTTCGAAGGTATTACAACCTTAAGCCACTCAAAGACGTGTGTTTACCACAATCGTCTGCAAATTAGACAAATCTCCGTTGCGTTGAATTTGGAATTTGGAAATATAGAGATGGAGGAGGTAGAGGTCTACTAATGTGATCGCCAATCCATTGCCATATATGCTGCCGGCTCATATGTTTCGAATAGATAATTTTAAATGTATGAACTATCATAAATTTATATCTATTCGAATTCTAAATCGTTCATTCAAGGTACTAACCTTGGTTTACGAAATAAACATAATATATACAAGACACGCCTTAAAAATGTGTAATATTACCCATTGACAAAATTTGGTTTATTTTGATTTAAAAAAGTATACACAAAATTAATTGTATGAAAAATAGACTTTCCACAAAATTCTGCATACAAAACGCCAATTTCATAGATAATGAGTAATAATGATGACCTAATATGTAGGTAACGATAACAAATAATACATAAATGATAATTATTTAATAAAAATCTGCTGGTGGTAGGACCTCGTTCAAGGTTCATCCGGATAGCTACCACCGTCTGACAGTACCTGGCGCTAAATAGCAGTGTCTGCACTGGCTGTACTGGCATAGATAGAGGCAATCCATTTAAGTCCTCAGGGTAGGCAGCGCATGGGCGATTTTTTCATCACTATGTCCAATTGTCCATGGGCCTCAGTTCCTGTTTTCTATCAAGGTGCGTGCAGACCAAAAGAGCATTCGCTGTTCTATCCCCCACTCTACGAAATCAACGAATGACGTTTCGCGTAACGATCGAATTTCGTAGAGTAGGGGGATAATAAAAACAGCGAATGCTCTTTTGGTCTGCACGCACCTTCAGGTGGACTGAGAACTCAGTCGCATAAAAATAAAATCCTTTCTTGTATTTAAATATATCCGTGAAAATAAATATTTCCTTTCATAAATTAATTGTTAGAAAAGTTTTTCAATATTAGGTATTCGATTCGAGCCCAGAACCTCCAGCTTCGTAGGCAGGGTCACTACCAAGTTACCAACTAGGCTACGGAGGCTGATATTTATCTAGGTATAACATTATCTCTAATCCAAAACTACAAATTACGTATAGTCATCATCATCATTATCATCAGCCTATGTTAGTCCACTGCTGGACGTAGGCCTCTCCTATTAACTATGCGTATAGACGCATTAGGAGGTAAATGCGCATAATCGCCACGCTGGGGAAGCGGATTGACGATCGCAGTAATGTGTCCACTATGATGACGCTGCTGCCCATCATCAATCTTGTAGAATGGTCAGTGACACTTGAATCCCTTAGTCGACTCTTACGACATCCGCAGGACAGAATCAGAATACAACAGACAGTGACGAATCTATTCTTACTGCCGTCACCACACGGCAATTACGTATAGTCTAGTTCCTTTAACAGTGTTGCACATTACTTCTCCGTCATGCTAGATTCTTCTGTAATCCGCTAGAAGGTTCTAGAGCCAACAATGGCGGGTGTTCAAATAAAAATAACTCATACGTACATAGATATGAGAATGTTCGGCGTCATAAAGAAGTTCCCTAATGCATTATCCGAAACTATAAGTTATAGAGGGAAGGTAGGGGGAGGGACAGCATAAAAAATATATTTAAATGAAAATAGTAGATTGTGTCACAAAGAATCAAAATGGTATATTTCTGGCGTGGGCGTATATTGAATCCTCAATGGAGCGACGAATTCCACTATTAAATCCCGACCGTAGGGAGGGATTCTAAAGTGGAATCCTGAGCGTAATGAACGATTCAAGCGTTAACGCCCAAGACGAAATAATTTTGATACCGTGTGACTCATACTGCTTTTCACACCACCTATGAGAAAAATAAAAGATATGTCCCATATTTAATATTTATGCAAATAATCGATTCTGAAGAAATTTTTATCAATTATGAACGTACTGTTTATTTTCATATTTCATTGTATTTTTTAGACTGGCAATGTAAGGTCCTTGAACAGAAAAGTGCCACTTTGATCCCTCCCAGCATGGAAGAAAAGGCCCGTATTCGAATAGGTGGTATGAAAAAGCTTTTGACATAACTTTCGCATATATTACAGGTGAAAAAAAAATCATTTAGAATCACGTGGGGTAAACGTTCGCGGGTAAGAGTCCGCAATCCCATACATTTCAGTCCTGAATATATGTGATTGAGTACACTTACCAGTGGGTAATCGCATATATTTAGAGTAATATGGGTGTACGAGACGGTACATAAAGATGACATCTGTCAGAATGACAGCTATCAAAACTGTAACATTTCAAGTTAGTACAAAAAATACCTCGCACCTAACCACAAGCGCTATTCGGATTAGTAACCCAAAATTTGTAATTACTTAGTTTAAAAGAGTGGAAATATAGTTTTAAAAAATATAAAATAATATGTTTTATTAGCGCCTAACATATTAATGGTCCTTCGAGAGGCCGTTTAGCGCTAATATACTTTGAACTGTGTTCGGTACAACGTGGTCGGGCCGTACGTACGCCATACTGTCGACGGTTTTGTGCAGTGCGCGAGTGTGAGGACTTTTGTACTCAATCTTTTTTGCAAGTTGCAAAATATCTAAGGGACCTAGAACAACTGCAGTGCGGGTGGCTAGTGACCAATAAGGGTGGCAAGTTGCTACCAATTTTTACAGGATCCCGGAGTGCAGTGCTCACCGGGACAAAAACATTTTTTCGCTCTGTGTAGCCGTTCAGTGAACATTATTTTTACTTTCTTCTATACCGCAAATTGCGTGTTATATTATTTTTTTAGTGCGCCGAAGTTCGGACACACTGGAGTTCAGTGAACTTAAACTTAATGCTTAGTGCAAGTTGTGCTGGCAATAAACTGTTTTATTTCATAGTCAGTGACTACAACAAATTGTACTCGTCGAACAGTGACTCGAAATTTTAGTGCTAAAAGACATTGGTGTAACTTTTTAATTTCCCATTGGGTACTTCACAAAGACATTCTACAGTTTTTATTCATTCAGTGACAATCTGAATCCGAGATTCACTCATTCTCGTTTCCGTATTTCCGATTCTCTATTCAAGAAGTTCCAATAGCAACTTCACTCGATTGCGTTCCTTTTATACAAACGCATTTTACAACAAGGACATCGTGTACAAGTTAGCTGCATCAAAAAGTGATAGTAACGCTGCGCAATATTTGCAAGAACGGAACGTCTTCGCCATCGGTGATCTGCGTCAAACTTCGTGTCGCGGCTGTGCGCCCGCCCATTCGTCGCACTCGTCACGACTTCATTCCGCTCATCTCCGATCGTTCATTCTCATTCGCGACGAACTTCACGTAATTACGCTTACGATATACCGGCATCGGATTTATTGTGCATTTTTAATTTAAAGGCTATTCTTTATTGTGTTAGCTAATAATTAACCATAGATTTAAGCGCTAAACTCGTTTGTGTTCGCAATTTGTTTACAGCATTGCAAGTTGCAATTATATTGTATTGCGCTGTTGTCTTTTTTGTTTGCAAGTTGCAAAGGCTTCAAGTGTGATTTGGAGTTAATATATTATATTCTCCTGCTTATTTATAAACAGCAAGGTAACCAATTGTTATTTTTAGCCGTTTATTGGCGTTATACGTCGGATATTAACGTTTGTGTGTTGCATATATTGTATTTATTTAAGTGCTTGACATTGTTTAAGGAATTGTCATTACAAAATGGCCGACGACGATCTTAAAAGGCTAAGAGCGGCTAGGGGACAATTAAAGGCGGCATTAACACGCATGATGGCTTTTAAGGCTACAACCGAAGCTACTTCTACTGGTAGTGACGCGGATCCTTTGCTTTTTCAACAGAAGAAGGATATATTGGAAAAGATTTTCGAAGAATATAAGGAGACGAATCTAGAGATCTTGTTGCTAGATCCTGCGGATACTGAGCGCGTAGAAGATTTTGAAGAAAAGTATGACGTGCTCAGATCTTTTTACGCGGGCATAATTAATAACGCGTTAGGCGCGGCCGACTTGGTTTCTAGATCCTTTGCTTCCGCCGGAGGTTGTAACGCGTCACCTTTTAGGTTACCTCCCATAAGTTTGAAGGTGTTCAATGGTGAGGTAGGTGACTACCAAAGTTTTATCTCCCTATTTAATAGTGTCATTGATGCTGATGTTAAATTAAAGGCTTGCGAGAAGCTATATTACTTAAAAACATACTTGAGTGGAGAGGCTTTGGCCTTAATCAATTATTTACCCTTAACAGCTGACAGTTACCCGATAGCCATAGATCTTCTAAGGCAAAGATATGACAATAAAAAGCAGTTAGTAAATCATCATATACTTTCAATTTTAGATTTGCTGCCCATGCAAAAGGCATCCGCTGGATGTATACGGACCTTAGTGTCTGAAACTAGGCAACATTTAGGTGCCTTAACTAATTTAAATGCCCCAGTTTCACAATGGGATTTAATTATCATTACAATTTTACAAAGAAAACTTGACCAGTACACTCTTAGAGCCTACCACTTAGAAAATCAGAGCAATAGTGACTTGCCCAAGCTTAATGAATTTTTGAAATTTTTAGAGCAACGAGCAGCTGCCTTGGAGTCGCTGGGAGAACGTGCCCCTACTGGGCGGCGTTCTAGTTTAGTGTCAACTAATAACATTAAGCCAGTTAAGTCAATCAAGACAAAATGTAAGTATTGTCAGTCTAATGTTCACAAATTGCATCAGTGTTCAACATTTAAATTGGTAGAACCTCAAAAGAGGAAACAGTTTGTTGTGTCCAATAAATTATGCAACATTTGCTTAAATGAGCATATTGGTCAAAAATGTATTTACACTTTTAAATGTGCTATTTGTAAGGGCAAGCATAATACTATTCTGCATGAGGAAGTTCCTCTACAGTCTGTGACAGTGTCACAGCTAGAAAATTCTGAAAAACCTATTTCAGCATCTATTAGTCTATTGACAAGTAGAAAAGATCTTGATCTTTTGCCTACTATTAAGGCAAGAGTATATGATAAACATGGGAAACCTATGATTGTTCGGTGCCTTCTAGATTCATGTAGTCAGATAACCTTTTTGCGCTCTGATGTAGCAGAGAAGTTAGGATGTGAATTATTCCCTGATGAATCACCCATTTCTGGTGTGTGTGAAGGTCCTAGCTTTAAGGCACGTAAAACTCCATTGAGTGTTCATTCTATAGTAACGGATTTCAGTATTACAGTTACATGCAATGTTGTAAAAAATATTACAACGAATATGCCACAAGTTTCTCTTCGAAATGAAAACATTATCATACCTCCCAATGTCACATTAGCTGATGACAGTTTTGATATTTCTTCAGGGATTGATATACTATTGGCATCACATGTCTTCTTTAAGGCTCTTTTACCTGAACAACTACCTGCCGGACCTAATGGTTTGATACTTCAAAACACACGTTTCGGGTATATTGTAGCAGGTCTGACTAATAACTCTAGTATGGCCTCGGAGCCTCACTTAGTTTCTAATTTTTGCTGTGGTCAGCCAACAACTAATAACTTTGAAAAACTGGATAATATTGTGTCCCAATTTTGGACAACTGAAAAGGTGCCAGAAACTTACACAGAGACTAGCTCCGAACAAGACTTAGCTGAAACAATGTTTCAAGAGACAGTTGTCTTAAAAGATAATAAATTTGAAGTGGAATTGCCACTTAAGCAAAATATTTCTGAATTGTATTTGGGCGATTCATTATCATGCGCTTTAAAAAGATTTTTAAATTTGGAACTGCGGTTTAAAAAGGATAATGAGCTGTATTTAAAATATAAGGCTTTCATAGACGAATATGTGCGTCTAGGTCACGCTAAGTATGTCAATATTTCAGAATATAATTTAGAAGGTGATGCAGTCTATTTCCTGGCGCACCATCCTGTTTTTAAAGATACGTCTTTGAGGGTCGTTTTTGATGGTTCTATGCCTTCTTTGGCCAAAATATCCCTCAATGACGTTCTATTAAACGGGCCCATCTTACAAAATGACCTATTCGGCATATTGATCTTGTTTCGATTATATAAATTTATTTTAAACTGTGACATACAAAAAATGTTTAGAGCTATTTCGCTAACTCCTGCTCACAGACCTTTACAAAATATTTTATGGCGACAAGATAGGCAATCGGACATACAATGCCTTCAGTTGCAAACTGTGAGTTACGGCTTAAAAAGTTCATCCTTTCTTGCCACCAGATGCCTTTTAGAGTTGGTAAATAGGTATAAAGACACTTATCCCCTAGCCGCAGAAGCCTTATTAAATAACACATATGTTGATGATGTTAATTTAGTCTCTAATGACATAAGTCAAATTTTAATAGCCAAAACCCAATTGATAGCCTTGCTAGAAATAGGTAATTTTAAATTGCACAAGTGGTGCTCAAATGTAGGTAGCCTGTTGGACGATATACCGCTTGGCTCGCGAACCAAACATGTAGTGGACTTTTCCAATGAGAAGGACCCAATTGTAAAAACTTTAGGTATCCAATGTGACTTATCTTCAGACACTATCATTATGATTGCCCCTCTGCAGGAGGTTTGTGATAACTACACAAAAAGAGGATTATTATCCTTCGTTAGCAGACTTTTTGATCCTTTAGGTCTCGTGGGACCTGCCATAGTCAATGCAAAATTGCTTTTACAACAAACTTGGTTAGAAAAATTACAGTGGAACTCCCCCTTACCCGAGCACCTCAACCAAGGATTCAAAAGGTTTGCATCTAGCTTAAATCAAATGAAGCACATTATTGTCAAAAGAAATTTGGATACATCTAATGCTAAAACTATAAATATTATTGGATATGCTGATGCCAGTTCCAAGGCTCATGGATGTTGTTTATATCTTCGAGTTGTAAATTTCGATGACAGTGTCAGTGTTGGTCTATTGTGCTCCAAGTCAAGAGTCAATCCAATAAAACCATTAAGTATCCCTAGAGCTGAGCTTAATGCGGCCTTGTTGCTAGCAAAGTTAGTTAAAAGAGTTCATCAACTCATCAAGGACAGATTTGAAGTAAAGGTTTACCTATTCTCAGATTCCCAAGTTGTACTTTCTTGGTTGGCAACAAGCCCATTAAAACTAAATATATATGTAGCCAATAGGGTTAAATTTATTCAAGAAACAACTCAGGAGTTTTCTTGGTATTATGTGCCAACTGAACAGAATCCAGCTGACCTTTTGTCAAGGGGCGTTGACCCACATCTATTACAAGGTAACGACTTATGGTTCTATGGGCCTGAGTCTTTAAAAACAACTGACTTTTTACCTACAAATAAATATAAAATGCTTAAGGAAGTTCCTGAGCTAAGGGTTTCAAATGTAGTTGAAAATAGTGAGCCCTTACCTATATTTACAGATTATTCAAATATAGACAAAATTAAGCGGATTGTAGCCTATATGTATAGATTTGTCAACAACTGTAAGCTTAGATTAGAAGACAGAATGACAGGGAATTTAACGGCTGACGAATTGGATTTTGCTTTAAAGATTGTTCTCCGGTATGTACAATCACAATTCTTTACACAAGAAAGAAAAGACTTAGAATTAAAATTACCTTTAAAATCTAACCTTCGGTCGTTGAACCCGTTTCTGGACAATATGCGCCTTATGCGCGTGGGAGGGCGATTACAACATGCTGACGTTCCTTATGCTACTAGGCACCCCATAATATTGCCAAAGGGTTGTAAGATTGTACATTATTTAATAGCAAAGGAACATAGGATTTTATTGCATGCCGGACCCAAGCTTGTCTTGTCAGATTTAAATTTAAAGTACCATATTGTAAATGGAATTAGAGAAGTTAAGTGCGTAATAAATAAATGTATAATTTGCTTTAAGTTAAAGGCAAGGAATGCAGAACAGCTGATGGGTTCTCTACCGTATGACAGGATAACCCCATGTAGAGTATTTGAAAAAACGGGATGCGATTTTGGAGGACCCTATAATGTAAAAATGTTAAGAGTAAGAAAACCTGTCATAAAAAAGGCATATATTTTGCTATTTGTATGTTTCATAACCAAAGCTCTGCATATTGAGTTGGTCACCGACCTAACAACTGAATGTTTTTTAAACGCATTAAAGCGATTCATATCGCGTAGAAATAAACCTACTGTTATTTATTGCGATAATGCCAGCACCTTTAAAGGGGCTCAAAATAAATTAAATTTCTTGTACCAGTTACAGTCTGCCACAAGCCACCAAAGCGCTGTGGAGTACTTTGCTGCTGATCAAGGTATCACATTTAAATTCATACCAAGCTATTCGCCAGTGTTTGGTTCATTGTGGGAGGCTGGAATAAAATCTGTTAAATATCATTTAAAGCGAGTTGTAGGTGAAGCTGTCCTAACCTATGAGGAATTAAACTCCGTGATCATTCAAATTGAAGGAATTTTAAATTCACGCCCTATTACGGCTTTACCTACAACAGACGTTAACGAAACTGCTTATCTTACTCCTGCCCATTTCTTGACAGGCGCCCCTCTTACAACTTACCCTGAAAGGGATTGTATTAACGAACCTATAAGTCGTGTCAAGTTTTGGGACCAATGTAACCGCATGGTTCAGTGCTTCTGGAAACAGTGGCACAAACAGTACCTCGTTCAATTGCAGAATAGGCCAAAATGGCGTAAAGAATGTGAAAATATTAAAATAGGTACTCTAGTTATTGTTAAGGATGACAATGTAACACCCTTGAGGTGGCCCATGGCCAGAGTATTAGAGGTATTTCCTGGGATAGATGGAAAAGTCAGAGCACTGTCCATAAGGACACCTAAAGGGTCGATTGTAAGAACAAGCATATATAAGGTGTGTGTTCTTCCAATAGATAGTTAAGATAGTTAAAACTTAACTTACTTAGTTTAAGTTTATAAACCTTTGTGGTTGGGAATATGTACGAGACGGTACATAAAGATGACATCTGTCAGAATGACAGCTATCAAAACTGTAACATTTCAAGTTAGTACAAAAAATACCTCGCACCTAACCACAAGCGCTATTCGGATTAGTAACCCAAAATTTGTAATTACTTAGTTTAAAAGAGTGGAAATATAGTTTTAAAAAATATAAAATAATATGTTTTATTAGCGCCTAACAGGGGTAAGTAAACGAACACCACCTCGTAGTAATACTACACACCACTACTAATAGTGATCAAGTGGCACACAAATTTAATGTAAGGTCAGTGTGGGTAATTGCGGCATATTTTGTTTGTAAGGAAAGTCCGTCATGCGTCTTAAATTGTTGAGTTAGGGGTAAAAACCAGTTGGTAGACGGACTTTTCCGATAGACGGTATTACCTGGATATACCTACCCGGTATACCCAATTTAGGATAAATATTTGGAATGGTAATAACATACCTATATCCTAATTATCACATTATCCCCTTATTCATAAACGTCTCCTAAAGGTGAATCAGACCAAGCGAACATTCACTGTTCTAACCTCCCACTCTACAAAATTTGATCGTTACACAAAACGTGATTGGTTGATTTCGTAGAGCGGGGGATAGAACAGCGAATGCTCTTTTGGTCTGAATGGACCTTAACTTAGCAAGCCGCGAAGTATTATTTGTCCCTTTCGGTCTTACAATATAAATACGTCTATAATAGTGAAAGAGACAAACAATACTTAGCGGCTTGCTAAGTTAGAAGACATTTAGGAATAAGGAGGTTATTATAGAGGCTATATCTCTACTATTCTCTACATAGTGTAAAATCTATGCTTATATCTTTAACACGACAAAACGAATTTTGATGTGGTTATTAAATAGGTAGATAGTGATTCCGATGGAAGGTTTTTACCCCTGTGAAGCCGAGGCGGATCGCTAGTATGGGAGAGCGAGTAGAGTTGTGACAATTTTTAGTTAATGCGTCATATCTCGCTCAGGAAACATTCCGTAGTTATGTTCTATGTCTATTTTTGTAGGATCATTTCTTATCTTTCCAAAACAATTGACAAAATAAATACAAGTAAAACGGTTCCCGAGAAAATCGTTAAAAAGGACGACTATTCCTTCTGTCACAACTCTCCTACCATCGAGGTGAGTTGTGACAAGTACAAAGGTAAGTTGTGACAGCTTTGTATTTGGACTATTTGGGTACTGAACAATATGATTACACATTTATAAATAAATAAAACACCATTTTAATGCAATAGTGGTCTTATCAACCTTTTAGTACATTTCTTACCTACCAACATAAACAACTTCAACCTGTCAACAAAAACAAATAATAAAACTTAAATACGTGTGTTTTTCTTTAAATAGAACCCTTACTGATCTATAAAGGCAATTATGGCAAACATTTTGCATCTCATCTCGTGTGCAGTCTACGTGAGACCAGCCTTTGCAATCCAAGCATTGCACCCACTCCTCATTTGATCGGCTGTTTGCATACGCTTCAAGGCAAACTAAGCAAACACAATTAGAGGTATTTTCTGCCCCTTCTTTGTCCATACATGTCCTCTTTTTCTTACCCGTCCTCTTTTTCTTACAGACCCTCTTAGTTTTTTTTATTATTTTCATTTAAGGCACGCTTTTTCACATACTTTAATTTTCATTTCGCTTCTATAGCATCTATTTCGTTCCTAGTAGGTGAATCAGTAAGCACAGCAGATCTGACTTTGCGTCTGTTCGGTTGGGTATTTTTTCGTGGTGGAGCTTTAGGCAACGGCCTAATTGACTCTGGCGAGAACACATTAGAATCAGTGACAGGAATACTACTCGAAGGCATAGCAACTGCTGCAAGGGCATTGTTGTTAATACCTGAGCCAGAGGTTATATAGGTAGATGCAGGTTCATCGGCATTACTCACCACCGAAGCATTGAAAAAAATGTTAACTAAGGGGGGAGTTGTGACAGGCTGTCACAACTCTCCTAGGATCTAAAAATTCGACTAGGCCGGTATAATAATTCGTAATTTTAAAGCACGATGCAAACACGAAAAATCAATGCCATGCCTAGAAACTTGAATAACCATGCTACTTAAAAAATATAGTACAGTAAGGCATATGTTATAAAATAAGATATAAATTGAACCAAATTTTTGAAGAAAATCTTACTTTCAGTGTTTTTTTGCACACCAATGTCGTAATTACGCAACCGCTCCTCACGTACCAACGGTGTGTACTGAGGCAAGTAGAGCTTCCCTGAAGTAACAAATGTTCCATTTTACCAACTCTCTAACTATTGAAAGTAGAGAGAAATCGGCACTGTCACAACTCACCTCTGTCACAACTCTACTCGATCTCCCCTACTTGTATTACATGATGTACTTATTAAGATATTATATGTATATGTAACAGACGACGGTAAAAAGGAAGATTTTCTTTCATATGAGGGTGAGGATGAGACAATTACATAAGTAATATATTTTTATACTGTGTAATTTTACAAAGTTGGAGAATAACATAAAATGATATAAAAGAAGTTTATAAAGCGATATAATGAACCGCCAGCATAGTGGTCGCGAGTCGAGAAAATATTTCAAATAAATTCATAAAATATTCCATGAAATTTCTGACGCTACAACGCTTTTCTTGTACAAATCGAGACAAAAATAATGGACGCATTTTAAAATATTCAAATTATTTTATAATGTAGGTTTTGTAAACTTGACAAACTTTGTGTACTTAGTCGAAAATGCTTCAAAAAAAGAAAGTAATTTTAAGATACTGTTCGGGTTTTACGTATATTATTAACTGACTATTTATAAAAAAAATACAAAAAGACCACCTTTTGATTAAAATCTGTCATTCTCAATCTAATAGATTATTTATAATGTTTAAACTTATTTTCCTTGTGATTATCTGATGTGATAGAATCATATTGAGGCTTTAACACTCCATATTTAGTCGACCGAGCTTTACTCGCTAACTCAGAGATTTGCATTTTCTCAAAGATAAATTGATTGTTCCAGACACACAATAAATTTTATTAATACCATGTTGGCCGTGTGGTGACGGTAGTAAGAATACATTTGTCACCACCCCAACTCCTCCTTCGGGTGTCGTAAGAGTCGACTAAGGGATTGAAGTGTCACTGACTATTCTACAAGATTGATGATGGGCAGCAGTGTTATCATACTGGACACATTACTGCGACCGTGAATCCGCTTGCCCAGCGTGGCGTTTATGGGCATTTATCTCTTAATGCGTATAGCATAGTTAATAGGAGAGGCCTATGTCCTGCAGTTGGACTATCATAGGCTGATGTATACATGTACGCAAGCTCAGCTTTTTCCTTTAGTAGACTCACTTAGCGTTGTCTTGGTTTTCCTTGGTTTTCTTTTCCCTTCTGTCTTTCTTTCCAATATTGTTATAAAGAAACTACGACATAGTCGGATATTCAAACAAGCATACCATGTAAAAAAAATACAATTTATGTAAATAGATTAAATCTAACCATGTAACGATGAAATAAGATTTCTAAGTTCACTCTAAGGGCATTTACCTCCTAATGCGTCTATACGCATAGTTATTAGGAGAGGCCTACATCCAGCACTGGACTATCATAGGCTGATGATGATGATGATGAAGTTCACTCTAATGACGCCTTTGTTTTAGTGACAGATACAAATTCCCGATTGTCAGCCTCCGTAGCTAGGTGGTAGTGACCCTGCCTACGAAGCTGGAGGTTCCGGGTTCGAATCCCGGCGAGGGCATTATTTGTGTATTTATTTATCACAAATATTTGTTCCTTAGTCATGGCTGTCTATGTATATAAGTATTTATCTATGTGTATCTATCTATTATGTATATCGTCGCTTGGTACCCACATCACAAACCTTAATTGAGCTTACCGTGGGACTAGGTCGATTTGTGTAAGATGTCCAATGATATTTATTATTTACGAACTTCGGTGTTCACGGTAGCAGGCCTTATTTCACCAGTCTATTTCTTGTAATACCTCGGAAAATGCTTGGTGACAATTTTATCTGACAAATATATTTATCCGGGGATGTTAGCCGTAACTATAAGATAATATCTGTATTATTAATTTTGCCATCAAGTGCACCAGTAACAGCTCGCAGTAAAAGGGCGTAAGTACGATATGAGTTCGGTTTGCCGTAACATACACTGAGGACGCGTGTGTGCAGCGCAACAGACCTGACTTGTTCTAGAAGAGACTAGAAGGTTTAAAAAAAAATTAAAATTTAATCTGTTTATTTCATAAAAAACAAAATCATTACATCATTCATTAGGTACTTAACTGCTAGTCCTAAATAAAAAAGATTTTGTGAGTTAAGGAGTCATCTTAAATTAATTATTATTAAATTAGGGTTAGGATTAAATTAGGGTTTTTGATACTTTTTGTGCCACTATGAGGAGATGAGATGGCAGCACTGTGCTTACGTCTAACGAACTGTCACAATAAATACGTGTATTTAATGTTCTATATATTTTTATAGGTCTCTTTATTCCTAAAGCTATTACTTTAGGAATTATGCTGTTTAAAATAATTTAAAATAAATTCCATGTCAATTCCCATGAAATAATCAAAGTTCTAGAAATTTTCTTTACTACCAATGACTTTGCGCTTCGGTTTTAGAGCTCAATCTTCAGTTCAGCGACCATCATCATCATCATCATCATCATCATATCGGCCGAAAGCCGTCCACTGCTGAACATAGGCCTCCCCCAAAGATTGCCACAATGACCGGTCCTGCGCCAACCGCATCCAGCGGAGTCTTGCGACCTTCACCAGGTCACCAGTTCACCTTGTGGGGGGCCTACCCACGCTATGCCTTCCGGTACGTGGCCGCCACTCGAGAACCTTCCCGCCCCAACGGCCATCGGTTCTACGCGCAATGTGCCCCGCCCACTGCCACTTCAGTTTAGCGATTCGGAGAGCTACCGACCGTTTACATATATTTAGGATGGCAAGTGTACTGACTAGGGTCGCCCAAAAAATCATATTATTTTGAAAGACATTGGTACCCACCCAATGTATCTATGTATAGTGCATGAATATATTTTATTAATTTTTAATTTTCATACTATAAAAAAAAATTCAAGTCAAAGTCAAACTATTCTTTATTCAAGTAAGCTTATTAATAAGTATTTTCGAATCGTTTGACATTATCAAGAGAGAGAAAAAAAATCTACTACTGGTTCAAACTCTACACCGTTCCTGAGAAGAACCAGTAATAAACTCAGGTGGACTTATTTTTTCAAAACAGTATAATAATACATCTTATTAAAATAACATGCATTAAAGAATTTATTCCAAAAAAATATATTTTTATAGACATTTTTTTTAAAGAGAATCATAATAAACAAAAATAATTATTAATGTAAGATTTTCTTAGTCACATCCAGTAAGTGCTCTCTTCTAATATCGCTGTTCTATGCTCGAAGGTGCAGCTCCACACACGCGCCTGTTCGGTCTAGGAATAGCTAGAAGGAAAACCGTGGAGTGGCGATATGATTGTTAGGTTTTCTTAAACTTTTGATGATTTTCATTAACGTATCTCGACATTTAAAAAAAATATTGAATACAAGCACCAGCTATTTCCTGAACTACAACTGTGGTCGCAGTTAGTAATTGTATGTTAAATCATAAATAAAGTTAGTCTATGGTTATATAGACCTCTCATGAAAAAATAAAACAAACAAGATAAACATTATTTCAATAGGATAATTAACTAAAAAGATACAACATACTTTATAAATCGCAGCTTTAATAATAAACCGTCATAACTCAAAATTGTCAAAAATTGAGTTAATGTACTAAAACGCAATATTTTCGATAGCTTTACCTGGTCTCTTTCTCAGACCCGCCAAAATAGCGTTAATGAGAGAGATGGCATGAGTTGCTACGTTTAAATCACGCGATTCAAGTTGTGCTAAAGAGGCTAACTTCAATTATGATCCGATACATGAATAGGAAAGATGCTCAGGATGAGAGACATTTCGATATATCGCCTTACTGTATGTAAAGATTAGTAAAAGTTATTTTAGAGTTTGTATTAAAAAATAGGTAAATTCGAAGTTAACGCATTTTATGACAAAATATTTATTGAAACTAAATGATACATTTCGGATTATTTCATTTTAACAGTAACAACCGTCGATTTTTTTGATTTATGCCATCATATTAATCATAATTAAAAAAATATTTTATCATAAAACGGCATATTTCCGCAAGGGTTTTTTCTAAGCTCAATTTATTATATTTATCACACTGATTTCGTTTTAGTTTGAACGTAATATCCAAGTAGACACTATGAACAATGCAATTCATATAATAGTTTAAGACATTAACACAATGTAATAACAAATAAAATAAATTCACCAATTTCTCAAACTTTAAACTCGATTTCCCAAAATTTACGTTTTTTGAGTTATGACGGTTTATTTTTAAAGCTGCGAAATGTCGAATGTTTTTGGGCCCTCCTGAAAAATCGTCATTTGGTGGTTAGGTACATTAATTTATATTACAACTGACGAAATTTTGTTTTCTAAAGCCTTTACCTACTAATAATTGTTCTAATTTGTTACAATCGCGTTATACACAATATAGAAAAATATAATACAGAATCTACTTTTAGTTTTACCCAAATCTCTAAATATAATTAAACGGTTAAACTCATGTGTATTTAGTCACAACGCACGACATGTTTCGTAAAGGCTAGGTCTCCATTATCAAGCACTGAGCCCGCTTACAATGGCGATAATGGGGACCTAGGCTCTCCGAATCATGCCGCGAGTAGTGACTTAATACAGGTGATTTTAACCGTTTAATTATATTTATAATTATTAATGTCTCACAAAAATTTTAATTCTATTTACCCAAAGCTGTAAGCGGTGGTGGCTCAGTGGTTTAGTTTGACTTTCAATCCGGAGATCGTGGGTTCAAATCCTGGCTCGTACCAATGAGTTTTCCGAAACTTATGTACAGAATATCAGATGATATTTACCATTAGCTTTCGGTGAAGGAAAACGTCGTGAGGAAAGCCGCTTAGGGCCAGCCGTGGGGACTATAGCCCAATCCCTCTCATATATGAGAGGAGGCCTGTGCCCAGCAGTGGGACATTATATAGGCTAAAATATTATTATATTAAATATTATACCCAATTTCTATTTAGAGCTAAGGAGTCTCCATACCCTCCTCTGTTCTGCACACAACCACACCCACGCACACCTGCGAACGTCGTCTTGAGAATTATTTTTGTTGCTCCCATATTATTTTTTACCCGTATTTTATATTTTTCCTATATTTCACTACATATACTTTTTGCTTGCCTTCGCTGCAGTGTTTTTTTTTTTCGTCTAGAAAATTGAGGTGCGGTATTGTAAAGGTAGGAAAATAATAAGAAAAGTAGCTTTTATACTGAAATAATACATCGTCATTACCTTAACGTAAATACTGGTTATACAGGGTGACATTTGCGTCGTGGAGGAAGAGTAAACAGGGTATTATTTGGGAGCGGTCACTCTGAACAACTTTTACTATGGAGACAAGTGTAGTATATGTAGGTACGTATATGTATTATACATTTTAAATAAATATGTGTATTGGATGTATGAGTTTATCTTAGTAGTTATAATAACAGTTAAGTTTTTGGTATTACTGAAATAAATTATCCACGGTATGTTTGTCTATCTTTTGCTTCATATAGACAACTCCTTTGCTTAAAGGTTAACTGGAAGAGATCCCTTACAGGGATAAGTTCACCTTTGTACCTGTCAAAATTTTAGTATAAATGTGTATTTTTACCTATGTTTTGTGTTCAATAAAGAATTTACATACATACATACATACAAGTGAGACGAACAAAAAATCACGAAAAAAGAAATCCTAGTTATGAGTTATTGTGCCTTAATTGATAATTAAGTACCGATTTTTTTTCGTGATTTCTTGGTTGCCTCCATAGTGAAAGTTACTGAGCGAGATTGTCCCTAGTATCCTGTCCATTCTTGCTCTACGACCCAGATGTAACCCTGTATACCAGACCAGAGTCCAGCCAGAGTCTTTCGCGTTAATTTTTTCTATGGTAAGCACATCTGTTACGACATTGTAGGATTACCTGTATACCAGCTTGCTATGGGTTTTTAGGATCTGTTCGGTTACCAAAGCCCAAGAGACAGTCATGCCGACTATGGGCTGCGGACGTAAGCTTAACATGGACTAACTTTCTAACCCTCACCTCATCAGCCTCTCTCAGTTCACTGCTGGCCGAAGGCCGTAAATGCCCATAATTGCAACGCTGGGCAAGCGGGTTAGTGATCGCACTAGTGTGTGATGTGTCCACTATGATGATTCCTGCCTTAGATTGAAGAAAGTAGAATTTTAAGAAAACGGGAACTCAAATCAATAAGTCGACAAAATTTGATTACCCACAACCAAAGCCTCGTGAGCCTTCATAGCCTAGTTGGTAGTGACCCCGACGACGAAGCTGGATGGTTTCGGATTGCGGCGAAGGGAATTATTTGTGTATTTATTTGTATTTATTACAAATATTTGTTCCTTGGTCGTGACTGTCTATGTATTTAAGTATTTATGTATCTTTCTATTATATATATCGTTGGTACATACCTACATCACAAGCCTTAATTGAGCTTACCGTGGGAGCAAGTCGATTTGTGTACGTGTGTTGTCCCAAGATATTTAGATATTTATTTATTTGTTCCTTGGTCGTGGCGGTCTATTTATTTAAGTGTCTAATATGTATGTATCTACTATATACATAGTCGCCTGGTACCTACTCACATCACATATCTTAATTCAGCTTACCGTGGGACTAGGTCGATTTGTGTCAAGGTGTTCCAAAAAAATAAGTTAATAAATTATAGGGAAAAAAAATCCTGGACAGAATGGAAAACTAAATAAAGGCTTGTAAAAAGGAACTCTTTTGGAAACTATAAGAGCCTGTTTACACTAGCGATTCACTTGGGCGATTTTAAAGCGATTTTTGTATAGAAATGGCTCTAATGTAGCTCTTGATACCTACCTTTGAAAATGATACCTTTTAAAATATATGTCACTGACCTACTACGGCAAACTTCGAGATATGCTAACGAGGATTTGGCTCTTTCACTGTAATGACGACTATAGTGACAGAAACCTCGAAATTTTCGGATTTCGAATTTCGCGATAAGCCGCTGACACCACGCGATGGCGATTAACTGCAACAGGCGTACGAGAGCTTATTCATCATCATCATCATCATATCAGCCGAAAGACGTCCACTGCTGAACATAGGCCTCCCCCAAAGATTGCCACAATGACCGGTCCTGCGCCACCCGCATCCAGCGGACTCCTGCGACCTTCACCAGGTCATCGGTCCACCTTGTGAGGGGCCTACCCACGCTACGTCTTCCGCTACGTGGCCGCCACTCAAGAACCTTCCCGCCCCAACGGCCATCGGTTCTACGCGCAATGTGCCCCGCCCACTGCCACTTCAGTTTAGCGAGCTTATTATGTCGCCTTTATTATAAAAATAATTGCCAGAAGATTAGCTACTAGCCAATAACTACATCAAACCAATACATTGTTGCTCACATTCAATCACTAAGTATGTACCCACAAGTTGCATTACTAACTTGTTTCTCTTTTCCTTTGTCATCATCATCATCATCATCATCAGCCCATAGTCGTCCACTGCTGGACATAGGCCTTCCCCAATTCGCGCCACCATACTCGGTCCTCAGCTCTCCGCATCCAACCACTTCCCGCCACTTTCTTTAGATCGTCGGTCCATCTGACGTCTTTTCCTTTGTATTTCCTTATTTTTACTATTGTACCTTGTACCGGAAGATATTTTTTTCTTCACTGTAATACAGTTTTTTAACTAGTAGGTACAGAGAGTAATGAACTCATCTACACCTTCTGTAAAACCTCAACATATTGGTGCATAATGTTTAGTACGGTCGAGGAAATTGAATCTTTAGCAGTTTATGGCTCACTTTACGTTGGACGTGCTTAGTACATACAACACAACCAATTTAACTTGAACCGCAAAGTGCTAAACATTCAATTTCCTCGACTGTACAGAGTAACCTAGTTAAGCTGATGAATTATGTACTTAATATATCTGTCTGTTGCCGTGTGGTGACGGCAGTAAGAATACATTTGTCACCACCCCAATTCTTCCCGTGGGTGTCGTAAGAGTCGGCTAAGGGATTGAAGTGTCACTGACTATTTATTTATCGAAGATTGGTGATGGGCAGCAGCATCATTATATTTATAGTTGACACACTACTGCAATCGCCAAGCCGCTTGCCCAGCGAGGCGATTATGGGCATTTACCTCCTAATGCGTCCATGCGCATGCTATGGAGAGACCGTTGTCCAGCAGTGGACTATTATAGGCTGACGTAGTAGTAGTAGTAATATCTGTCTGATTGAAAGGGAACGTTATAGCTCATGAACGCCAAAAGTTAAAGTAATATTCCCTTTAAGCAAAACGAAAAGATTTCATAAAAATATTTTAAGTTGCTCATATCTGTTTCAGTAAAATAAAATTGACGATGTCAAATGAAAACATTATCCCGTGTATCATTTTAAGCATCAATATTATTGCAGCTATTCCAACCTCAGTTTACCTAGGTAAGAAAACACAGACAATTCTTTCTAGAAATTTTACTTCGCCCTATAAAAAAACCTTTAAAAAATAAAGAAAAACCATAAAAGCTGCCGTCTTGCGATGCGTTATCATTTTTATATGTCCCCCACCCCCCACCTATTTCACCCCAACCCCCCAATGCACACACGCACACACACAAAACACCTATAAAGGGGTTAAAGAAAAATGTGTCTACCTGAAAACGTACGATGCATGCATTTTTTTATTCCTCTTACGTTTTCTTTGCTATCCCCGATTCTCATATCGGCGATATAAAACTGAAAAATACATTTCAAACCTTCACGCAAAACTACCCTTAATACAATGCCGAATAAAGGTTAAAATCGGATGCGATATTTAAAAAAACAGAGCACCCATACACGAAAATTTCGCGAACGTACTACACGGAATAGCGCCGTTTAGAAAAAAAATAAGAGCACACATATAAATCGCTTGCAGCTCGAAAGGGATGCACTCAGAGTCATAAAATACGCACACACACATAAAAATCACTCACACATGCGCAGTTCGCTACCAGTCTCGACACGTCGTCATGTATGGATTTATACGTGAACACCCACACAAGCTTAAAACTGAAGAAAACGTTGCATGTGTTGAGAATGCTTTTCCTTGCTGCAAGCTCTTGGGAAGAGTTTCATAGCGAATACCTCGCGGTAAAGACATCTAGCCGAACACTAAACTAAAAAACCGAATTTAAAACCCGAAACGTGCCCATAAAAAGCGTTATTGAAAAATTTTAAAAAAACGCAATCGATCCGTCGCGCTAACGTTCCAAATTCAAAAGAAATTCTTCGCCCGTTCCGTGAAAACGGAAATTAAAAAGAACAAAACGCGCGAAAGATGGAAAAAATGCCGCGCTAAAAGCGTTTAGTTTCGAGTAATTGAAAGTCAGTTTGTTTTAAGTTAAATGGCTTGGATAACCACGTGGTCACGTTGCATTAGTGATGTAAATGTGTTAATGAGTGCTTCGATGTGTGAGTGTGTGTGTCTGTGCGTGCTAAGCGTTCGCGTGATATAATTTTGCGCTTATTAAAGCGTTTAGATTTTGCTTGGATAAAAGTGAAATGATATTAGATCGATTTTTACGATAATTGGTTTAGTAATTAAATTTTGATCGACAAATTGATGTCGTTGTTAAATGGCCTAATCATGTTTAAACCAGCTTTTTTTAATATGCCAGATAGTAATTGATTACTAACTCCTAAGCACTAAAAATAATTCAAATACTTCTTCAAGAAACAGTATTTTCTTCTATTTTCCATATTTTAAGTATAAAACATTATTACATACCTATTGTTCAAGATAATATCTAAGATTACGAGGGAATAGACAAAGAAAAATCATTCATACTGATATTTTATTATGCATTTCTACATTTTCTTAGCAAGATTTAAATTTTTATTTACATTTATCAACTTTGAAAACTAGACATCCTATTTAATTAAAACAAAAATGCATTTTTTTAATTTATTTTACTTTAAGAATAGCGTTCATGTTTTCAGTCCATATATCAGAGCGAAAATAAAGCAATACTGATACTAATCACGTACAAATAACTTAATTTTTCAATACATAATTATATATTGCTTCACACAATATGATCATGCAAGCTAAACTAAACGCAATCTAAAGAAAAACTGAATCGAACTAAACATTTCCTCCCACGAAAACTTTCGTCGTACATTCAGCACAATTTGGTAACCATTACCATGAGTTCCATTTGCTCACACTGTTGTGTACAGCTAGGGTGGCCAGCGAAAATCGAAATTCGTAAACGAGGTTTTTTCTCTGTCACTCAAACGAAGGCGTCATTAGAATGAAAGAGACAAATCCTCGAAATTTGCGAATTACGAAGTTCGCGGTAGGGCCGCAGGTGTACTGTAGGTAATATAAAGCATTGTACGGTCATTCTTAAAATTTAAAGCCTAATTCAAATTATTGTATCACTTTTTTAACACTGAAAAAAGTGGCATGTTGATAGGAATATTAGAACTGAAATTCCATTGGATAAAATCGACTACGGTAATTAGATCTAGATGAATTTTACTTCTATGTACCTTACGATTTGTGAGACACGAAAGTACGCTAAAAATTTACTTCGAACTTGATTGAATTCGTAACTTAAATAGTCAGTAATATCCTATTACCCTCCAAATACTGTTTGTATGTACTTTATTTTTTTATCTCTTAAACCGACATAATAATAGTGTAAAGGTATCTGAAACTATAATCTGACAACCGTATGTAGAGCTCCAAAAATGTATAGAGATTTTAATCCTTTTGCCTTTGGCATATGTTTTGAAATGTAAATATATTGTGTAGTATGATAATCTGCACAAATATAGTCCAAATATAGTAGAAAAGAGGTCAGCGAGCACATTTTTGCTTATAAGTTTGTCCAATACCTTATTTTAATTTATCCCTCGTAACTAATATGCGTATTCTTGATTTACGTTTTTTAAATAGTTTTAAACCATTAAAATCTGGTTAATGTGGCAATTATAAAGCTCTTTTATGATGATCAGTTGATTACTATATTATCATGTTAATGGAAAGGCCAGAAACGTTTTTTTGACAATCTTTTGTCCCCTGGCTGACGGGATTGGACAACAGGAAATACCACGATTTAGCCAAGAACGTACTGAGCGATGAACTACAGGGTGTTATACCATCCACTGAAAACCTTAAACAGGATGATTTGGTAAGTTATACTCAACAACTTTTACTATGGAGCTTACCCAAAATTCCAAAAAAATGTTGGCTCTTCCATTTAAAATGTCGCTACCGATCGGCCAAAATGTAGGAAAAAGACATTTTTTTTCGTGATTGGTCTCATAGAAAAAGATGTACAGTATAGCCTAGTAAATCACGCCGTTCAGGGTTTTTAGTGGGTCAGAAAACACGTTGTTTAATTCAAAGTGACTGTGAACTTTAAATAAATAATTTTAAGTTGACCGCAGTCGATAATGCTGTCTGTTAACGATGGTAAGGGAACACTTGTCTGTTTTGCCCAACTTTTCAGTCCATGAATGTTGGACTATCTAGCAATCCTGTTTCTTCCAGGCAGCGTTATTCTTTTGAATAATTTTGATATACTATGACTTCTTCTTCTACCTAGCGTTATCCCGGCCTTTGCCAGGGTCCGCTTTCCTGCTACATTTCCTCCACTTTGCGCGTTCCTGGGCACCTTCTACTGTAAGCCCATTCACACTCATGTCAGCCTTCAAGACATCTAGCCATCGCTTCTTGATATACTATGACTAAACTAAAATAAATGTAATTTAAATCAGTAGTAATTTATTAAAATTTCAAACTGTTTTTTTTACCACATTTTTAAGAATTGCCAAGAAAAATATTTACAGAATCTCTTTGTTTGGTACCGGAAAGGATTTATTTATTTAATGCTGAGAATAACTGTCAGTAAAAATACAATAGAAAGTACTTTACCAAAATAAATTATAATGTTTTTCTATAACTAGGTAGTACTAGCAATACTGATATTTTTTTTGGCGCAATTTACTTTTTATTATTTATGTATAAATAGTTAGTATAAAAATCAGATTGAAGTTAAATACAGTTACCAACATGGCCGGTTTTTTTCATTGTTGTTCTGTCGTCAGCCAGGGGACAATTGTTTTTAACTTGGTTGTTATTATGTTTAACTACATTATACAGAATTTGAGTAGACTCTTTGTCCCCTGCAACCACGGTTACAGTCTCTTGGGTCACTTTTCTAACCTTATGTTGCAAGGGACACCAAAAAGTCGCCTCGAATGCAGTATAATGTAGTTAAGTTGCATTTTATCGGGGCATGCTAACATATATCGACTTTTGTGACGAAATGCCCGGTTACGCCAACCACTATGTACAGTCATCCACAAAAATCCAAATTTTTGATTGTAATTTGAACTGATTGTCACACTTACGTACGAATTCACAAGTACGAGAGAGAGGTAATACTTCGTTCGTGGTTCGCGTTAGAGCCTCTGTATGTCTTTGATAATAAGCTCCTTTAGTTATATAACCAATTTTAAATACGTGACTTGATTTGTAAATCTATTCTGATCTAAGAAAACATATTTTTTGATACAACGACGTTAGCAAGCAAGGTGGAGTGTTGACCTTTATATAATTATTTTCGATAATGATTTAGAACTTTTTCTGGGTTACACAATTAGCGTGAAATTAAAAAACCCTTCAAAAGCACTAAATTTCGATTATAACTTAGTTTTGGTGTTAATTTTACAAAATATAAGCGCATCTTTAATATAAAGACTCCGATCAAGTTAAAATTTCTAAAGATATCGTACTTAATTGTCGTTACAAAGCTGACTGCTGTTAAGGCTTTTTAATTTCACGCTAATTGGGTGTCCCTAAAAGTGAAAATGCCCTTTAATCATATAAATCTCCGAACAACACATGTAACAAGCGTTTTAAATTCGAATCTATTTAATATCATAACTAGCAGAATATACCCGTATTTCCAAGTACATATTCGCAAGCTAAATACTATTGAGAAAAATAAATTTAAAATGCCAACCGTCTGACCTTTCAAAAATATCCGCTTTTCCGACCGACTGTACCGCGAATGTACGTCTCCACAAAAATATTTTTACTCCGTCGACCTAGATCTAAGAATACCTAGTCTAGTTTATCGATTTCTATTTTATCACCAGACTTGGTGTCTTGAATAAAGAACTAAAGGTAGAACTAAAGGCCGTGCCTGTGCAGCACGTGTGGCATGAAACGAGCCGTAGGCGAGTTTCATAATAAGATCACACGAGTGTTTAATGCCTAATTATGTACAGACACATACATCACTTCATCTACATCCTTATCATAAGTTTGGAAAGATAATTTACCTTCATTTACATTGATATCCACTAAGTAAAATGTCTCTAAATATAGCAATTCAAATCAGTTGAAATTACTCAATTTGTGTAAGAATATCCTACAATAAAAATGCATTGAAAAAAAAAGAAGTTGACTTTATAATGTTAACATTAATGTACTGATACCGATACTTTAATGTTAATATTATGATGCACTGTACTTTACTGTTAACATTATGATACAGCCAGATATGATATGATACAGACACCGGTATCTTAATTTATTAGGTCATTCATTGGGAGCATTCCATGAGCTGTCCCGTACAAACGCGTGTATATTTCGATAATTCGAGTTTTCTTCCGAGTTATTAATATATATGTAATAAACACATATTTTGAAGTAATTTTTGACTCGTCTAGTCACGAAAGAGAACTTCGATAAATCCACAGTTTTGAGAAATATCATGTTCGTACGGGACATCGGTGGACTTTTTCGTGGAATGCACCATTACATAACCGCTTCTGAATATATAATAGTATCCTATTTATGATATGGAAGTAGATAAATGTCATATTAGTTGGCACACCGCTTGCGTGGCGTGCACGTGCCCGTGGCCTGCAGCAGTGTGCCATCTACTATGACATTTGCGACGCTACAACGCGCACGCCACGAATACGCGCACGCCACGCACACGCATCCAGTGTGGCTCAGACTTAAGCTGGGATTGCGATTATGAGGAAAATATGTTGATATTTAGGTACAGTCAAGGGCATAAATATGTATACACTCTTTTATCTTATGCCGTAAAAATAAGGTACAAAAGTGTATACATATTTTTGGCCTTGACTGTACTAGCGCGATTTTGGGGTTGATGCCGTACTAAAAGTTGTTTAGTATGATTTTCATACATATAGTGTGTGCAAGGTTATTAGTGGCGCATGGAACTTTCTGTATAGTTATATTTTTACATGGTCACGTGGTACCAAAAGCATTTCATTTAGAGATTTTTTTTATATGGTTTGTATAGTTTAGAATGCAAACATAAATTATCATAAGTGATTTTTTATTTTTATTTTGGAAGATATAAAAAACAATACTTATCTATTGAAAAACAAAAACGTAATCTAAAATAAGTAGAACAAATTTTAAAGTAAAATATTAAAAAAGGCAATTGTCTGTGGCAGTAGTAGACAGTTGTCCAAACTAAATTTGAGCCTAGTTACTCCAGTAAGTTTTAATGGCATACCGATACCTTTTAGCCAAAGTGTCAAGGATCTTGGTGTTCTCATAGACAGCACTTTGAGTTGGAGAGCACAGGTTACTGAGGTTAGTCGAAAGGTCGTGGGTTCCCTTCATTTTCTTAATAAGATGAAGCACTTTTTACCCGTTAAGACGAAAGTGTTACTAGTTAATTCATTGACTTTACCCATAATCGATTACGGTGATGTGTGTTATCCGGACTTAAACGGAGAACTTCTAGATAAGTTAGATCGCCTCCTTAATAACTGCATACGTTTTATCTTCTGTCTCCGAAAGTATGATCATGTGTCATCTTTCCGCTCTCAGCTTGGCTGGCTTCCCATCCGTCTACGACGCAATATTCGCTTGCTTTGCACTCTCTTCTCTGTTCTCTATGATCCACACTCTCCTGAATACCTCAAGTCCCTCTTTCAGTACTATGGCGTGTCTCGTGACCGTCAACTACGCTCTTCCGGTAATTTGTCCCTATCTATCCCTGTTCACCACACTGGTTTTATGTCAAATTCCTTCTCTGTCCTGGTAGCCCGGCTCTGGAATAGTCTTCCTCGTCACATCAAAAATTCCCCCAGCAAGCTTACGTTCAAAAAGTCTGTTCGTGCTTTTTTCGCTAGCAGAATAAACACTTAGTGTGTGAGTTTCATACGTTTCGTCTATATGAATATGTATGTATTTAATTGTATTTATGTAAATTGTAATATGTATATATATATATATATATATATATATATATATAGGTATATAAATATGTGTCTTATTTGTATTTTATATTTAGAATAGAGTAATTCAGAATATATATATTTAAATCTAAATATAGCACTGCCCACAACCTCTCTGCTTCGCCTAAAGGTTAACTGGTAGAGAATGCCCTATGGCATTAAGTTCGCCTTTTGTACTTTTAAGTTTTCTTTTTTGTGCAATAAAGATTAAATAAATAAATAAATAAATAAATAAAAACTACCCACCCTACCTAGCTACCTACCAATAACCTACCAACTCAAAGTGGCAACCCAGCAATTCTCCCGGTGCAAAGGTGCCCATTACGCTCGCTGCGTTACCGTACCGCGTTGTATTGCAATTGACAATCTCACACTATGAATACTCAGCCTAGTGGCATATAACGCTTTCATAATTTTAATTTTACAAGATGATGCTTGGTGCGGGAAGAAACCCTTAAATCCCTCGAAGCAAGAAAAATAATACTGATAGTGATCAAAATAAAATGCCACTCGCATACAAAATATAAGTTCTTTTAAAGGGATTCTTTGAACTATTTTGTTCATCATGTTTGTTTATTTTATGTTGTAGAATAAAGAGTTTATACAGGCATACATAAAGCGATACGTTTCCCTACAACACCCATAACGTTCAATTACAAGCAATGACCTTTTACCAACTACCCACGCTGTCTACTAAAGGTGCTGCTTCAACGCCCATTTAGACTTCTACACGAGCGATAGTCATTGTAATTGTTATTTCCTTCGACTTATGAATAATATCGTACTATTTCGTAAGGAAGTATATTTAATAAAACTAAAAGGAGCAAATTTGAGTCATCAAATCTGAAGAAGAAAATTAATGCACCAAATCATTAAAATGTTTTAAAACGCAATATGCAGACTGTAGTTGATTGTTGAGAAGATTTGTTATTCAGAAACCAACTTGTAACCGAAAAATAAAAAATAGCAGTTGGTCTCAGTGCATAGTTATGCATAGAATAAAATTCAGACGTATATAAACGAAAAATAACGAGCACAAAAACTATTTTTATGCGGCACGGGCGAAGGTTTTCAGTGTAAAATAGACTAAAAGTGAACTAGTACAGTTAAAACATTTCTCTTTCCAGTTTTGGTCCAGAATCTCCTAACCCAACGATAGTTCCTAAAAATACCTACTTTAATTATGAAGATATAATTATTTTTCCTTCGATATATATAAAAGTAGTGTAAAGTGATAAATATATTAGAATAAGTGTTCAACAAAAAGCGATCGGAGAAAATAATGTCTGTGACAGTTTCAAACTCAAACGTGTTTATAAAAAATCCGATGAATCTACCAATGAAGACGGAGTTTGAAGAATATAACGCTGAAGACAACGTGAAGATGGATCAGATAGACAACAATTCCAGCGATGCCAATTCAGAGACAAGCGATCTAGAAAATAATGGTCCCAATGAAGAAACTAACAACACAGCACTAGATTTCACAGAAAACGCGTTTTCCCTACACCCGGTCGCGGATTTTATTAAAAAAGAGTTCCTACCCGACTTTGACTTTGCGAATCCTTTTCGAAATCAGAATTTTGCTTTTAAAGATGGCTTCCAAGGGGCTCGTTCGCCGTTTCTGCTACCAACGCAATTGTACAAGAATTTCTTGGCAACTCTTGGTAAGAGGAGAAGGAATATGGCAGAATGCTACTCCTTGTATCCTCGGAACATGCTGTTCTCTAACGGTTTTGGATTAGAGGCGTCTGATGATGAGACCAATGTGGAGAGGACGACGGAGTCGCCTGATGAGGTATCTAGAATAAGTAAAATGGCCCGTACTTCAAATAAAGTTGCTTTATTTGAAATATGGGCGCACTTTTTTTGTAACATAAGTATTTTGATATGATTTTTACTCAGTGAGCTCTTTCGATCCTATTAAAATTTGCTGTCTCAATTTCTCATTAAGTCGAAAAACCTTAAAGATTTAATGTTATACTAATAACAGACCTAAAACACTAAAATATATAATAGTAATCTTTCGAAAATATGGATAATTAGGAAAATATTCTTACGCACTATTTTACATACCTATTTATTTAAATGTTTACGCACACTATTACATTTCCTAAAACGATTAAAAACGATTACTTACGAAATTAATTTACGAATGCTTTACTTCGGTTTCACAATTAAATATGTAAAACAATATATGAAAAAACATGTCTAGTGCTTAAAAATATCAGGGCAAATTCACACCTTATTCTGTTAAAAGTAAGGTAGTATTTCTTTCTGTAATTTGAATTGACTAGACATGTTCTTTCCGTGGACCTTTCATATTGTGTAAAAATAACTGAAATACGATATTATAAAACTCACGTTTATCCAACTATTGAAGATTTATCGCATCGCTCTAAGGTCATTGCCCTGACAGGATGCATGCCCTTTCAGATACATTATCGCTTGTTTTACCTCCGAAGGCTTCAGACAAGACATACCTTTAAATATAAAACGGGAATACACTCAATTGAAATTGACATTTACAATGCATGTCATAAAATTATTATTTAGGTGTAGAGTAAATTGCTAGTAACTGGCCACTCCCAGTAACTGGACACCTTATATAAAATTTAGATATATGTGCTTATAGTTAGAATTCATTTTAAAACGATGTGTCCTGTCAATGTCAATCACTCTCCCTCTTCCAAAATAAATTATAATTATAAGTACATAGATTATGATTAATTGCCTTGATTGTATAAACTTATTCTAAATTATGAAATAAACACAAATAAAGAAATCTTATCTAAAATAAAAACTAATAATCTAAATAGAAAAGATAAAAAAATAAATTTAATAAAAATACTTACCTAAAAACCCCCTTATAAAAGAATACCCGTCGAGCAGGTCTGTCTGCGGCATGGACCCCATGACGCTGGCGGCGTTTCCTCTTTGGATCGCAATGCTGATCCTTTGGGAAAAATAGGCGCCAGCTCTGGGGTCTCCAGAAGTGTGGATCAACTGGGACGTCAGGGTCCTCATAAATTGCTTCATGTCGGCTGGTTTATTGATAGATTTATTTTTTTATATGAGGTGGCTAGTTACTGGAGGGTGGCCAGTTACTAGCAATTTACCCTACATTATATGATCCTACCACTTGGAACCCTGTGCCACTTAGGAATTATGTCAAAGTGACGCTATATACATAAGACTGTGTGAAATGTCTTACTACTTGTCTTTGATGACCAAGAACCGGAATTCTCATACCAAAAATATAACCGTCTGAGGGTTTGACCAAGATCAAGCAGTTTTATCGACTTATCGATAGATAACTGTCACTTAACTAAAAATATTTTTGGAAATTTGTTCTAAACTATAAATTTAGAATATTTTTCCTGAAAAGTGTTATGAAATTCCATTTCCATCCCAGTGAGTTACTGCACCCTAAAAGCGATACTTCCAAGTCTATTCAAAGGAACGTAAAGACAATATTTCATTGCATGTTTGAGAAAATTATTAGTACCATAGCTATTATAAACTGCAATCATTCTTATAAATAAACTTTTTTCTGTAGGTAAATGTAATTTCTTTACAGAACTCAAAGTCAATGGAGCAATGCCCAGACAATCTTAGCGACAGCTCAAAAATAAGACAGCAAAACATTTCGTATGCACTTTTTTTGCAAAACTAGGCAAATGATGGCAGTTAAAAAGCGGAAATACTTATTGGCAACAGCGTTTTAAAAGACGGGGAGTTAACAGATTTTCTTGGCATGCAGTAGGCAATAGGGTGCGGACGAATGAATTTTTAAATTTGTTTTGGATGAAATCTTTTTTGTTTACTCGTTGAGTGAAGGATGAAAAAGTGCCTCTTTTAATGTTCAGTACCTATAGTAAACAAGTAACCGTTATAGTTTCGCCTTGTCCGTCTGTCCGACTGTTCGCAGTATAGCTCACTAACTGTTTGTATTATTAATTTGCATTTTGGTATATTTGGGTATACAGTGTGTTAGTATGACCCAGGCTTTTACGAAAATGGGTAATAATACGCATTACTGGCAATCGTTTTCAAGTATTAACAGTTGACAAATATTTAAATTAACTGTTCAATTATTTTTATTTCGTTCGAACGATCAATGCAACGCGTGTAATGCTTAGTTGTCAAACGTTGCGAGTGGCAGCGATCTGTCATTGTCAAGTACCAATTAACGATTTATTTTGAAGTACATTGCTTCTCAATTAACTTTTCTTAGAAAGTTAATTACTTTTAAAATTAGGATTTTTAAACAAATAATGCACATGGTTTGGCTAAGAATCTGCATCTCAATCCTCGGTTCAAATAAAAGCCTGCATCATGTTAACACACTGTATATGTATATTGCTCATCATGCCTACAAAGTAGTACAATTAAACATAAAAAAAAAATTGCGGACCTCCCCTACACGTGAAGTGGGAATGATTTTTTTTATTTTACTGAAATCCTATCGGGTGGTATCGTTAGTTAGGTCTTTTTAAAATAATAGGGGTCTCAATAAGATCTTAGTGACAAGTGAATAGGAAAGTCATGTCTTTGTGGCGCACAAGAGAAGGTGGCGTATAGACTGGGACATTTGTGAACATCTCAAATGATTCGAGTCAAATCTCAATAAATGGTTAAATTGTATAAGCCAGATTGCTTGAGTAAGAGTGATGTAGGTCTTTTGTCTCCTTTTAGTTCAGTTGACGGTCATGGCGACTGATTTGTTCATAAAACACGCATGGAGATGACATCTTGATGCCTTATATTTGTTCCAGAAGGCAGGCGCCTCGTCCGCGTTCGTGTGGAGCGGCGGAGGGGGCGGGCAAGAGCAAGCAGCCCCGCAGCCTGCCGCCGTGCCTACCGGTGAGTTATGTGACCCTGGTAGTTTTTCCTCACTAACGTTTTGAAGCCTGGAAGAGCTAGTCCATGAAAGAGCTGATGAAGGGCAACCTTCCACTTTCACTCAAGTGAAAACTTGTGGACATGTGTATTCTGCCTGTCCCTATGGTGCCCAGGTTTGGTCGCTTACCGAGAGTCAGAACTCCAAGCTGAAAATTTGGCAGCGCGCTATGGAGCGCAGCCTTCTAGGTGTTAAAAAGACTGACCGCATCCGGAACACCACACTGCGCTCCAAAACACCAATTGTCGACGTCGGCAAAAAATCGCTAGGCTCAAGTGCGACTGGGCTGGCCACGTCTACCGCATGCATCCTGATAGGTGAGCTAGCATAGCCACAAAGTGGGTGCCGGTACGCGGATGTGGCAGGCCCAGACGGAGATGGCGGGATGATATGGACTCGTTCCTAGACTACTGGCCGGAGGAAGCACAAAATCGGGAGTCATGGAGATCCAGGGGAGAGGCCTTTGCCCAGCAGTGGGACACCAATATAGGCTAGGAAAAAAAACGTGTTGAAAATAAGAGAAGGTAAGCACGGGTGGAAAGGGAGCGAGCAGGATAAGCGAGTCCGCAGCACGCCTACAGGTAAATTATGTGACCCTGTTTCTCCTCGACAGTGAGAGAGCAGGCAAGCAAGGGTGAAAAAGGGAGCGAGCAGGATAAGCGAGTCCCCAGGTTTACGATGTGCCTACCGGTAAGTTATGACACCCTAGTAATTTATACACACGGAAATCTTGAAAGTGAGACAGGGCAAGCAAGGTAGAAGAGGGAGCAAACAAGACAGACGAGTCCGTAGCCCGCGGCCGTGCTTACCGGTAAGTTATGGTAGATTCTCCTCAACAACGTTTTGACAGTGCGAGAAGACAAGCACGGGTGGAAAAGGACAGCACGACAGGCGAGTCCGCAGCCCACCGCTCTGCCTAACGGTAAGTTATGAGTTTGATGGTAAGCAGCTACTGTACCTATGCTTGCGATTCTAGAAATCTATTTCCTATTTTGAAGAACTCCATATTGTAGTCCCTTGAGGAAACCTCGGCAGGGTCATTCCACAGCAGTACTGTTCAATTTGCAAATTCAATACTGTTCAATATTCTACGTGGTGACGGCAATTAGAATACATTTATCGCCACCCCAACTCTTTCCGTGGGTGTCGTAAGAGTTAACTTAATAGATTAAAAACTGTTTTTTTTATGATGGGCAGCAGCGTCATCATAGTGGACACACTACTGCGATTGCCAACCCGCTTGCCCAGTGTGGCGATTATGGGCATTTACCTCCTATTGCATCCATACGGATAGGCAGTGGGAGACTAGGAGAGGCCTTTATCCGGCAGTGGACTCCTATAGGCTGATGCAGTGTGACTGTTCAATGACGTATGTCCTTTTGCAGGCACGTCAGGCGGCGGCGGGGCGCAGGGCCTAGTGCACTGGATGTCGGTGATGGCGGAGCACATGGGAGGGGGGCACCACGACCCCTCCCACTACGCGTTGCCGCCGTGGAACAATGGTGGCGTCGATGTGAGTACTTTATTGTTCATGCACTTGCTTCGATTTTGGTTGAGCTTTATTCCTTAAAAATAAGAGTGCCAGCTGGTAACCACAGACACTAAGAGCAAGTGAGTTACGACTTTTCCATTTGGATTTCTTGTTGGATTTTGTGGCAGGAGAATCTAAGTAGAAATGGTCGTTGTATGGTAACCAGTAGTACCAGTTGCCAGTTTTTTGTTACACTTATAAATATTGGATACTTGGTGGTTTATATTTATTAAAACAAGAAAGCGCTGTGCGAGAAATAAGCCAGCTCTACGATAATTAGTGGGTGAAGATGAAACTAAGTTATTTTTTGTTTTTGAAAGCCACACGCGGCTTACTCGTGGATATCCATCTCTGTGTCTTAACCAATAGAATCGAAAAGCTACAGCGGTAGCTGCGTGTTGCTGTCAAATATAAGACATGCTAAGGTGCTGCTTAAAACGGTTTGAAGCGCCTGGCTGCTTTGGATCCAAGATCTTCAATGGTAACTCCACAAATTAATTTTCATCAACAGACGCTTTAAGTTTTACATTTCCATTTGGAATGCTTAATGCATTTTTTGGCAGTATGAGTATGAGGTTATTGAGTACCTATCTAACTAGAAATGCTAATCATTTCCCAACCAAACATTACGACATGTATTTTTAACTAATTAGATTTTCAACTGATAACAGAACTCTCAGATTAACATGCAGAAAGATTCTATTAAGATTTCGTAAGAATGTATTCTATGGATGCAGAAACCGCAATGATACATTTAAGTAAAACGATTTTATGCTCGATAATTTCCTTCTTGTATTTACATAAAGCCCCTGCAGCGTTTTGGTTACCTAAGCAAAACCTTAGGCCTTAGCTATTCTAATGATAAAGAGTCATACAGTAGAATGTGTTTGCATCTGAACAGTTTTACCTAGCTAAATTAGCACTTCAAAAAGGCATTAGCATGCCACTATCGCCAAGCAAAAAATTGCACGTAAACAACTGTCAACTTTGTCTTATCAGCTGAAGGTGAATTAGATTTTGAATTTTCCAAGTTGATATCAAGTCGTGGCGTGTGGGGCACGAAATGTTTTGACTTCGATTTCCTTCTTGAAGTTACATATGCAGCTTTCTTACCTAAAGCAGGCTACTCACACACCTGCTGCAGGGGCAATATGGGAATTGGACCTTTGATTGCCTCCTTAATTGTGATGTGTAGGCAAGCAGGGGCAATTTTCAGATTGGACCTGCGGCACGGCGGCAGGGGCGCAAGACCTAGCTCCCTAGATTGTGTCTACCGCCCTGCAAGGTTGCTGTGTGAGTAGCTTTAACTATTATGAGACATAATTAGCATGCGTAGCATGATGCATTCAATGTCTATGATAGCAGAACAAAAAGAGCGTAGCACCACAAATACTACAACCTGTCTCGACGCATTGCCGCCATAAAAAAGTTGTAACCGATATTCGCAGTTTCAAAATTTCTAACATTCCATTTGGATTTCTAATTGGCTTTTGATGCCAATTGGAAAATCCAATGAATCAAATGTGGGAATGGCTCATTGATCAATTGATGAAGTGTTTTTTTGCTATTTAATATATACGTTTATTATTAATCATTGCGATTTTATTGTGTCTGCTTTACCAGATTTCTTTTGGCGGAAACCAACGTTTATTCTTCAAAACGATGCTTTGAATTGAAATTTTCCTTTTCAAGTTCTATTGCACAATGCACATCCTTAATAGAAAAGGATCCGTGAATTTGGCCGCTTTAATTATTCAACATCGTATCTGCAATATTTAGGATTTATACTATAATTATATTCAGAAGGCTAAATAAAATAAGACTTTTATTCCAACAAGATTGCATTCTTATATAGCTTAAACGAAATATTGGGCCTACAGTTGGACCTCATTCTCATACAAATGTTCTTACAAGTCCATAATCATCATCATTTTCAGCCAATTGAAGTCATAAATACTGGACATAGGCCTCCCTCAGACACTGCAAAGATTATAAGGAGGTATATGTCATAAATCATAATAGCCACGCTTGGCAGGCGAGCTGGCGATCCCAAAATTCTGCTGTTTTCATAAAAGGATCGTCAGTGACATTTCGATCCCGTCGACTCTTCCGACACCCAGATTTGGGGTGGTGACAAATGTATTCTTACTGCCGTCACCACGCCATCCATCTAATCATGAACAATGTAGGAGGGGCGCTGACCTGGACAAAAATGGGATATATCAGTCACCTGAGCGTTGCTCTCTGTAGCCAGTTGTACCAGTCGCCGTGGCCGAAATCGGTCAGGAGGGTGATGAACAAACTGCAATATATTTTTGAGTGTTAGATAGCATTTGTTTCTTGTCCTTTTAAATGTGTATATTGTAAAGTCTTGTATTGTGTGTCACAAATAAATATTTTTTATTTCTTTCTTTCTTTCATTTTTTTATTTATGTTGTCCATTTTCATAACTTTGAATTTATGGGTAAATTTTGGATTATTTCTACTCAGAATCACGAGCTCTTTCGATCCCAAAAGGAAAAATAGTCCCAAAATTTCCATATACAGCGTGTAAGTCTAATACGGGCGAAGCTCTTAACGGATGTTAGTTTACGACATAATAAGTACACTCAAATAACTTTTACTTAAAATTAGAGCAACAAAATTTTCCATACAAAATAATTCGGCGCGCAATGTAGAGCAACATACGCGAGTTAAACACTCGATGACAGCTAATTTCAAAAGCAGATGACATAACTGCCATATCAACAATGACAAATGTTCGTAACTACATTGCTGCTCCGATAATCTTAAAAAAAATCTGTGGGATCATAATGAAGAGTAACTTTAAAAAAACCTTGTAATCCATGATTACACTAAAAAATCCCATGCCTGGTTTAATTGATCGCCCGTATTAGACTTACACACTGTATATTCCGAGTTTCCTCCTTTGTTACCGCCATACAAAGTGTATCAAAAATGGTAACAAGAGAGGAAAAAATCAATGGGACATTTTTTCTCAATGGATCGAAAGAGTTCGTGATTTTAATTAGAAATAACCCAAAAATTACCCATAAATTAAAAATAATGAAAATGGATAAAATGAAAAGAAATGCTCATATGTCACCTAGAAAAATTAACAAAAATCAATGAACTCAATTTCTATGAAAAATTGTCAAGAGCGAGTCAGATTTTGCATATTCCATAGTACATTTTCCAATATTTTGTAAGGTAAGGTTTTGTTTATCTCGGACATGGTGAGAGAGAAGAAAATGGACCTAAGTTTTTGGCTGTCTGTACCATTTATATGAATCTATGATGTCAATCCTGAAAGCTCAGTTCAATACATTATATGCCAACATTGTCATTTTTTGACAATGACAGGTGTCAGGATTTTCATAGCAGCTGAGCACTGTAGAATTGAATAGAACGCTGAAGTTTCATAAATCTACTTCAACATGATTTCTGTCAGCAGACGTTCTGTCAACTGTCAGCTCGGTCAGACCGCTTTCTCGCCTGCTGTGCGTTCGTGCGTGTCTCGCGTGCGTCTGATAAGACTTGTACCATACTTGATCATACAGTAGGCGCACTTGGTCTGTGCACGGTGGTATTCCCTGACCAAATAAAGGATTAAAATATCTAAATAAAATATCTTGGGACATCTTATACCAACCTAGGGCCATGGTAAGCTCAATTAAGGCTTGTGATGTGGGTACCAAGCGACGATATATATAATAGATAGATACATATATATACTTAAATACATAGACAGCAATGACCAAGAAACAAATATTTGTGATAAATAAATCATCACATCACAGCATCAGTAGATAGCCCACTGCTGGGTGTAGGTTTCTCCTATTAACTATGCGTATAGAAGCATTAGAAGATAAATGCCCATAATCGCCACGCTATGCAACTGGATTGGCGATCGTAGTAATGTGTCCACAATGATGACGCTGCTGCCCATATCAATCTTTTATCAAAAAGCAAACCTCGTCGGCCCCATAGCAAAGTCAAAGTCAAGTCAAAGTCAAACTAATCTATATTCAAGTAAGCTTATTAATAAGCATTTTCGAATCGTCTGACATTATCAAGAGAGAGAAAAAAAAATCTACTACACACTGAACACAAAAGTTGTTCAGTATGTGTAACAATGTGTGGAAGCCGGTCACTTCTTCCTGGGACACAACTGTATAGTTTTTTGTCATCTGGCCTACTGTATTTCTTTGCCTATTTTCATTGCTATCGGGCGTGGTCCGATGTTATTCATAAAAGTGTAAGATAAAGCGCATTTTCATAATAGCGGCAATATCACACGCGTCGTTCTAACGTTCCTTAATGCAATTCATTTTCTTGTCATTTATACAGTGCATTTGTCTCAAAACTTCATGCGCAGGGAAATGGAACCTTATTTTGTCTTTGATTGTTCTATTTCCCTACGTAGGAAGTGACATGAGTGAATGAGTGTACATTTTTGTGTACACCTTATTTTGTCTTTGATTGTGTAAGGCTTGTTCACGAAATAAAGTAGCCATTGCTGTATAATTATTTTTTTTTTGTATGAGACCATACCTTTGTATGGGTGTTATTACAAAGAAGGGCTCTTTGCCTATCTTCTGGGACGCTGTGGTTGATATTCATCTAATTTTTTCCATAATTATGGACTTTTATTTAAACTTCTGGATTTAAGTAGTGTTTTTTTTTTTATTTTACCATTTTGGGTCATTTAGTTTCCCTATGGGTCTTAACTAAACTTCAATACCGATACTATAATAAACTGTGTATCCCGTATCTACAATTTTTATTAACTATTTCAAGTCTAACATTGTTGAAATCGTCTATGAAGTTCGCACTTTTTTGGGCCTGGACTTTTTCATTAAGCATTATCTGAAGTTATTTTGATTCTGACGACTTTTCAGCGAATGCTTTTGGATATTAGATTCTTAAACATAAAACAGAAAAGTCAATTTACAGTCCCATGGCTGTTAGAACTACATGGGAATATTGTGTGACAGTAGAGACTGATTTTACGATGGCTACTTTATTTCGAGAACAAGCTTTACACAAAAATGTTCAAAAATATGTCCCAGTGCACTCTAATTCTGTGTAATAAGAACGCCGCGGATTCTTTCGATACTTATTTTTCCTAACTAGTGCGCAAAACGAACTTTGCGCACGTTTCGCGCGCGGTAATTTCTCTTTTTGACGCACTTGTTATGAAAAAAAATCGTTCCTTACACGTGCAAAAACTAAGTTTTTAGTACAAATGGTGCCCTTTTTAGGCTCTAGTGCGAGAAGTGGGTCATTTTACGTCAGGTCCAAAACTTCGGAGGGCCATCTGCACTAAAAAATGTCGTACGAGACACGTGCAAAAACGAATTTCGTAACTCGTGTCGATTTAAAACATCGCCACTCGATTCGAATATCATGTTTGTCGCACTTGTGTCGTAATGTACTATTAAGAGTGGATTCTTTCGATAGTTATTTTTGCACTTGACTGGAACAATACCAATAGGAGTTAGTCCTGGAGGAAACATATTTAGTTATTTATTATTCAAATCAGTTACTTTGCATTACAGTTATAACACCAAAGCACTGTAAACTACAAACTAAATTAAAATAGTACATTACGACACAAGTGCGAAAAACATGAAATTCGAAACGAGTGGCGATGTTTTAAAACCGGTTAAAAAGCTATCGACTGTGACACTGCAATTTTGAATTCCTACTAAGCAACTGATATTTTTCTGTATTTCTATAAATGTACTTGTAAAGGCAGATTACAGTACACACTTATTATTTATTCTGCCTGGTCCTTCCTACAACTAAACAGTGACCCTGCCTCCGAAGCTGGAGGTTCCGTGTTCGAATCCCGGCGAGGGCATTATTTGTGTATTTATTTATCACAAATATTTGTTCCTTAGTCATGGCTGTCTATGTATTTAAGTATCTTTATGTATCTATCTATTATATATATCGTCGTTGAGCTTTTTTTTCTAGTTAATAAGAAGCATTGGTTGGCCCTTTAGAACTTATTAATATTAAGTATATAAGACCGAAGGTAAGTATTATATTTGTTTGTTTGTATGATAAATGATAAACCGTTTACGATTTTTTTTAAAGAAGCGTAGCGATCACTGTTAGTAAGTTT